>NMUG010006173.1:0-12733 GCA_002855965.1 Monotropa hypopitys | reverse complement strand
TAGGGTTTAGAGATAGAGAAGAAGAATAAAAATGATACAATTCGGACTCCCTTTCATATATATAGCCCTTAGGATGAAAATACAAAAGTGCCCTTAATGAGGTCTGCCAGACGCTCCCTGCACCGGTGCACAGCGAAGCTGCACCGGTGCAAACCCCCTCTGCACCGGTGCAAAACCTAGTTGCACCGATGCAACTGCTAAAAAAATTGAGCAGAAGGTTTACACCACAGTTTGCACCGGTGCATGCCAACTTTGCACCGGTGCAACTGTTCCACCAAAACGAGCAGTAGATTCAGAGCTTACCTGCACCGGTGCACCTTTCACCTGCACCGGTGCACCTGCTCCAAAACTGAACAGAAGCACCAAAAATCTCTCTGCACCGGTGCACACCCATCCTGCACCGGTGCAACTGCACCAGAACTGAAAATTAACAAGGCAGGGGCTCCAAACCAACCCCAAAACGACCCTAACTCAAGTCAAACAACGCGTTAAGATTTTTAAGTATCCCGGGACCGTATTCTCAAGACGGAAATAAGTTCAATAAGAAATATAATGTTTGCAAAATCAATCTAAGATACGATTTTAAATCCAGGATAATAATATAGGAATCCGAGTCGTTACAGTATGCACCATACCTAGTCGCGAATGATGAAATGAAGGCTCGGAAGTTCGAGGAAGGACTCAAGCATGAAATAAGGAAGATCATTCGTCCCTTTCAGCTACCTTCGTATGCTGAAGTTCTAGATAGAGCTATCCTAGTGGAGCAGGATGTTGATGAATCGAGGAGGTTTAATGAAAGGAAGAGAAACCAAACTCAAGGAGGATCGAGCTACTCGAAGAAGACAAACTATGGAAAGAATCAACAGAAGAACCAGAGGGGGAGAAACAACAATCAACAGAGGCAGAGACCAAATTGTCCCAAGTGCGGAAAAAGTCATGAGGGAGAATGCTGGGCGAGACGACCTACGGTGTGTTTTGGCTATGGTCAAGTGGGACACTACAAGAATGCTTGTCCAAATGTACTCACTGGAGCAAACACGGTACCAGTCGGAAAACAAAGAAATGATGCAAATCAAGGCAACAGGAACGAGAGGCAAGGAAGGGCTTTCGCCATTGTTTCAGGTGATCCCAGGAATGACGAAGGGGTCATTGCAGGTAGAATTTCTATCTGTGGAATTCCTACTTATGCGCTATTTGATTCTGGATCTACGCATTCTTTTATTTCTACGATGCATGCCAGAGAGATCGGTAGAATCCCTGAACCATTAGATTATGATCTTATAGTATCCCAACCTGCGAGTAAAGGAGTTTCGTGTTCAACAGTTTTGAGAAACTGTGAAGCTATTATTGGGGGAGTGCCCATGATGATAGACTTAATTCCTTTAACCATGACGCATTTTGATGTGATCATTGGTATGGATTGGTTATCCAAGTATAATGCGAAAATAGAATTTACTTCAAGGTTGATTACCTTTGAAGAGTTTAAAGGAGGGGAAACGAAGCTGAAAGGGGAAAAGGTTGTCACACCACCCTGCTTTGTTTCGGTAGCGATAGCTCATCGACTTTTGCAGAAAGGTTGTCTGGGATATCTTTGTAGTATCTCAACAACACTGGCAAAAGATTCCGTAATATCCGATATTCCGATAGTTCGAAATTTTCTCGATGTATTTCCTGACGAGTTACCAGGCATACCGATTAATCGAGAAATAGATTTCTCTATTGATATCATATCCGATTCTCGACCGATATCCAAGGCACCTTATCGAATGGCGACGACTGAACTCAAGGAATTGAAGAAGCAACTACAAGAATTGGTAGACAAAGATTTCATCAGACCAAGCTCATCACCATGGGGTGCACCAGTGTTATTCATCAAGAAGAAAGATAGGACTATGCGTCTATGTATTGACTACAGAGAACTGAACAAGATTACGATCAAGAACAAGTATCCGTTACCGCGTATCGACGACTTATTCGATCAACTACAAGGAGAACAAGTGTTTTCGAAGATTGATTTGCGCTCAGGATATCATCAGCTGAAAGTCAAGGTAGAAGATGTGGAGAAGACCGCTTTTCGTACCAGATATGGCCATTACGAATTTTTAGTCATGCCATTTGGTGTAACTAACGTGCCGGCGGCATTCATGGATCTCATGAATCGAATTTTCACCGCTTATCTCGATGAATTCGTAATCGTGTTTATCGATGACATTTTGATCTACTCAAAGGACGAGGAGCAGCATGCTATTCATATGGAGACGGTTTTGCAAATTCTACGAGAGAAGAAGCTTTATGCAAAATTCAGTAAATGCGAGTTTTGGCTCAGTAGTTTTCATTTTCTTGGACACATCATCGACAAAGGAGGCGTTTCGGTGGATCCTCAGAAGATCGAAGCAGTAATCAATTGGTCAGCACCAACTTCAGTATCCGAAGTTCGTAGTATTCTCGGGCTTGCTGGTTATTACCGACGTTTCGTCAAAAACTATTCAACGATCGCATTACCGATGACGGAGCTTACGCGCAAAGGAGAACCTTTCGTATGGACTGAAGAGCGAGAAGATTGTTTTCAAGAATTGAAGAAGAGGCTTACAACAGCACCAGTTCTAGCTCTACCCCACGGAGAAGAGGGATTTGCAGTCTACAGCGACGCCTCACATAAAAGACTAGGATGCGTTTTAATGCAAGACGGGAAGGTTATTGCTTACGCTTCGCGGCAATTGAAGACTCACGAGAAGAATTATCCTATGCACGACTTGGAACTCGCAGTAGTTATTTCGCACTCAATATTTGGCGCCACTACTTATACGGAGTTACTTGCGACATTTTTACCGACCATAAGAGTTTGAAGTACGTTTTCACTCAGAAGGAGCTTAATCTGAGGCAACGCAGATGGCTAGAGCTTATGAAGGATTACGACCTCAATTCAATATCATTCCGGGAAGGCTACCGTGGTAGCAGACGCACTCAGCAGAAAGCCGGAGGATTTGTACCTGAAACACCTTGCGACGCTTATCGTAGAACCATCGATTCTCGAAGAAGTCAAGCAACTGCAAATGGAAGATCCCAAATTGAAGAAGATTCAAGGAAGCATCAATGATAAAAGGGAGTTTACCTTTCAAAACGATATTCTCAAATTCAGAGGACGACTATGTGTTCCCAACCAAGAAGAAGTCAAACGGAAGATTATGGATCAAGGCCACAAGACGAAGTTTTCGATTCATCCAGGACAAGTAAAGATGTACCAAGATTTGAAGCGATCATACTGGTGGATGGGCATGAAGAGGGACATAGCAGCGTACGTCGGCCGATGTTTGGAATGTCAACAAGTGAAAGCGATGTGGCAAAGACCGGTAGGACTACTTCAACCCTTGCCTATTTCAAAGTGGAAGTGGGAAGATATTACGATGGATTACGTTATCGGATTTCCGCGGCCAGTCAAAGGCAACAACGTGATATGGGTAATAGTCGATCGATTGTCTAAGTCAGCGCACTTTATTCCGATCAAGAATACATACTCAATGGACCAGATGGCGTCTACTTACCTGAAAGAAATTATTCGACTTCACGAAACACCTGTATCTATTACGTCAGATAGAGATCCACGTTTCGTGTCGAGGTTCTGGAAAGCATTGCAGAAGGCTATGGGAACGACGCTCAACTTCAGTACAGCTTTTCATCCGCAGACGGACGGGCAGTCAGAAAGGACGATTCAAACATTAGAAGATCTTCTACGATCATGTACATTAGAATTCCAAGGAAGCTGGGAGGAGCATCTACCTTTGGCAGAGTTTACTTACAATAATAGTTATCAAGCGAGCATTGGAATGACACCTTTCGAAGTTCTATATGGAAGGAAGTACAGATCACCATCATGCTGGACAAAGACTGGAGCAGAAGGACTCACTGGACCAGAGTTAGTTCGAGAAACGACAGAGAAAATTAAGTTGATTCAAGATCGATTGAAGATAGCTCAAGATCGCCAGAAGAGTTATGCAGATTCACGACGAAGAGAGATTGAATTCAATGAAGGAGAGAGGGTATTCTTGAAAGTGTCACCTATGAAAGGAGTTATCAGATTTGGAAGAAGAGGAAAGCTTAATCCACGTTACATCGGACCTTTTGCAATTCTTGAGAGAATTGGGCCAGTCGCTTATCGATTAGCACTGAAACCTGAACTAGCCAATGTTTACGACGTATTTCATATATCGATGCTTCGCCAATATATTTCATATCCATCGCACGTATTGATTCAACCATCAATCGAGATCGAGAAAAATCTATCTTATGAATAATGACCTGTTAAAATTTTGGACCGTCAGGAGAAGAAGCTGAGGAATAAAGTGATTTCGCTCGTTAAAGTTTGGTGGGAGAACCAGTCTGGCAATGAGGCTACTTGGGAGAAGAAAAGCGATATGCGTCAGAAGTATCCGCAGTTATTCGCATAAGATATAAAAGCTTACCTATTATGAATGTATTCATAATTATCTATCCTTTAAGTTTGAGGACAAACTTCTTTAAAGTTTGGGAGGATGTGAGACCCCGGTCCTAGGAAATATTAAATAAAAGTATTTATTTAAGCAAATATAAATTTTGGAAATTTTTGATATTCATTTAAGCCTTGAATTTATAAAACGAAGGGAAGAGATTTGATCAGGGGCCTAAGTGATAGAGGATAAAGTTTAGGGGCACCATTTGAAAGTTTCCGAACAGTTAAGGGTCCGGAAGAACTATTGCCGAGCAGTAGGGATCCGGCTTAGGAGTCCGGCCAAGTGGAGGTCCGGCCAGCACAGATAACTACTTGGCAGTCTGGCCAGGTCAGATCGGACGTGGCTGTGCGGCCATGTGGGTGAGTCCATCTAGACAGCCACTCTGTCAGAAGACAAGAGTTGGGAGTGGGCTGACGTCACATTCCATTCCTGGAAGAAGAGCCAAAATGAGCGGCTGGTGGGCTTAGGTCAGCAGGCTAGAAGCCTAGGCTGGGCGGCCGGTGGGGCCTATCAATTGTGAGTGGCGACGTTGGTCTGTCTGCCAACAGTCCGGATATTATTCCAATCTCTAACTCTATAAATACCAAGCCATTTCATTCATTTTGGTTACAACTCCAACTTGAGAGCATCCAGACCTTCTGTTTCTCTCTCTAGAAAACGGGCCGAAGCATTAGTGTTCGGCAGAGCTCTGGACCTTAATTCCAGGAGCTCGGCAGCTCAGATTTCATACTCATAGTGTTCGGCAAATCATCTGTCGTACATCTCCACCTTAAACAGTCCTTCGGCAAGTCTCGTTCGTACAACCAGCCTTCTCAGAATCATTGTTCAGTCCTCCGGTCAGATTTGTTTCACTTCGGCAATTCATTCAGACGATCAGTTTTCCTTTGGCAAGGATTGTACCAGTTCGGCAAAACCTTGTTCATGTCAGAACCTGTTCGGCAAACACATTTTCAGCTTTGATCATTCACCCTTCGACTAGTCAAGCTTCGGCCAAAGGTATAAAACTTATCACATATCATTTTCTGTTCGGCAAAGGCCCTAGGAACCTGATTATTGTTCGGCAGACTTAAATCCAAGTCTAGACTTGGTAAAATCAGTTCGGCCGACTCACTCGGAGTCTTCCCGTACACTATTGTTGTCCCTTGCATCCATAGCTATTTAGCTCGACAGAGTTGTGTTCAGCCAAGCAATTAAAGCATTGGTTCTGCTCGGCAAAGCTAGCGTTCGGCTAAGCTTATGACCAGGTCGTTGTTCGGTCAAGTCACTTATCGATCCGGTCGTACTCTCATACATGTTAATTGATTGACCATCATTCTGACCGAAGCAAGTTGTGCTCGGCAGAACTCAGTCGTTCTTTGACTAAATCAGCTCGGCAACAACTCTGGTTGTTCGGGAAAGTAGCCCAAGATCTCTTAAACAGTCCTCCGGTCATTTTCGACCAATTACCCAAATGAAACCATTACTTGAAATCTATGTTTTTGATTCTGATCAAATGGTGTCCGGACCGTAGCATGTCAGTTCAGCAAATTGGCTGACCGACTGTAACTCAGCTCGGAAATTAACCCAACCGACCTAGTGTTAGGAGGTCAGCTCAACCTAAGAAGGATGATACCCTAGAAAGGCTTGCAACTCCTTGGAAGAGTTAAACAAGGATTTTGTTTCATCTGCCTGGACCTTGGCAGCTCGGCACTGATCCTTCGGTTAGGATATGCTTTAGACAGTCACCCTTTTGACAGACCAGTAGTGTTCGGTCAATGATCCTTCGGCCAAACTTAAGTCTCCGGCAGACTTGAGCCTTCGGTCAGATCAGTTCGACAGTGTATGTTTAAGGCTGAATTCTTGTTAAATACTAAGTTGTAAATTTTATTCAGATTTGGACTAGTTGAAGAATAAGAAAAAATAGGAGCCTAAGGATCCTATTCAGGTGAATCTCTATATACTGCTCTACTCGTACTTTTCAGGGCATTTCCTTTGAAATTATAATTGTGGTTATTAAACCCAAAACGATATGTTATTTCCAAATAAAGACTTCAAAAGAATGAATCATGCACAAATTCTTTTACCATGGATGAACAAATTGGAAAACCGTTTTGAGAAATTCCACACGACAAGGATTTATAATGAATTAAAGAGAAAAAGAAATTGAAATAGAGATGAAACGGGAATAAAGGTGTACATACGATGACAGCATGAATATGAGCCTGTTATTGAAATGCTTATACGACAAAAGCATAAGGCCTACAAAATGCTTAAACGACAAAAGCATAAGGCACAATGTTCAGAAATGCTTATACGACAGAAGCATAGTATTGGAAATGGATATGCTTATACGACACAAGCATAATATTATTGGGCATACGCTTATACGACACAAGCAGAAGCATGAATGTGAAAAGTATGAATGCTCATACGATAAGGGCAATATGATGAAATGATGGAAAGACAAGCCTATTCTATAAGGGCTGAGATATGAAATGAGATACTGTGAATTGCAGGTTGGCATAGAATCAAAGCAAAGGAAGAAATGTTACAAAGCATTGTTATTACTATTGAGCCTTTGAGCCATATTTTCTTGCGAAACTAATCTTGCAGGGAATATTGTGAATCCATGAAACTTGTACTGTAGTATGTAGTAATTCACTCTAGATTTATAGTTTATGCGTTTTCTAAAACCATTTTTAGGTCAGGTTGAAGAATGAAGTGGCAACTCTTGTTTAAATAATGTTTTAGAGCCTTTTGTTGTACCTTTTGATGTACTGGCTATGTTTTAAGCCATATGATGTAATCCTGGGAAATAAATGCGAACATTTATATCACTGCTCTGGTTTTCGTTCACACGCTTCCACATATTTATATTGTTAAGAAATTCTTCAACTCTTTTATATAGGCCTTTAGCGAGCTTGCTCGTTGTCCGGTCATGGACTCATTCCGAGATCGGGATGGATTGTGACAATGTGAATGTGGACTGGGGAATCAGCTATGTGGCCATGTGGTCTGTAACACCCTGAAAATTTAAACCATTTTTTTAAGATAAGGCATAGAGCAATATTTAACAAAAGTCTACCAATCACCATCCACCCAAACCACTAAATAGTTCCACATGTCCATCACACACATACTCATGAGTTTAAAAAAACAACTACAAACGGGTGTTTACATTACAACATTTCCAAAACGACAAAATGAAATACGATAGACAAAATGATCCAAGGCTTGACAATGCTCCATGCCATCCAAATACTTGAACCTCATCGAGTTAAGTAGCCGGTTCCTTCCCTATAAAAATAGAGGGTTAGGCGAACGCCTAGTAGGAAAACTCAAACAAGCGATTTATATGATTGCAATGTAATTGAGAAAACAATGTAAGATGCATGCATAGAAGTAGGCTCAATATGAAGTGTGACAACCGAAGGAAAAAGGGCAATTGTCATCATTTATATTCCGAGACTTTCCATAAAATTCCAAGGTATTCCAAAGTGTTTTCAAAGTATTCCAATGTGTGATTTCATTGTTCCAATACACGTTCCATTATAAGATTCCAACTAATCCAACGTTGTTCCAATATCGTTCAAGTGTACCAAGATCACCACAAAAGTAACCACATGAGTTCCAAGGCTAGTTCCGCATCGGGGTTCGTCAACCCCTTATCGTGTAGTTCCTGTTTTCTCTGGCTCACCGGGAAGGTCCAGTCAAACCTCTATTACGCAATGTCGTGTGCCACTCTACATTAGTGACCCGAGGTAAGCAACCCGAATCCATAGCCACTCAAGCGTATCCAAACCTCGTATAGAGTATCAAAGCCAATCCACATATTCATATTCCACGTTTAGGTGTTCCAAGGCAAATTGATCTACTTTTCTACATTCTAGTGTTCTAAGACCGAGTGTCAAATTTTCATTTAAAACATAGGGTCCCACATGTCAATTTGATAAGCATGATGCGAATTTCACAAATTTAGAGTCCATTACAATTTTCCCCAAATTTGACAAATTAGGGTTTCAACAATTTTTGGGGCTTTCAATACCAAGTGACAATTTCATGAAATTGAACCCATAGGGACCTCAAATACACAACAACCACTACTCCTACCAAGGGAAATCAACAATCCGACATCCAACGGAAATCTAGACAAACATCGCACATGTTTTTTTCAAATTGATTTAGGGAAAACTACAAGACAACACATGTGAATACATGAGTTTAAGAATCCCTACCTTGGGATGATGTTTACCTACACCCTTGAAGAAAGCTCAACACACCAAGGGAAGAAAATACCACCAATGCGAAGCCGACGAGATGCTCTACGACGTTAAAGCTTCGCAAATCCTCTGAAAATCACCTTAGATGCTCCAAACACAAGAGAGAAAGGAGAGCTTGAGAGAGATAGGGTTTTAGGGAGGTAGAGAGAGAACAAATCAGTTGCACATGGTCTCCCACGAACTAGGGTTGGTATATAAAGGACCCCCACTCGAAAAGACAAGAATATCCTTATTGATGCTGTCCAGACAGCAGTTGCACCGGTGCAACGATTTCCTGCATCGGTGCAACCCTTGATCAGTATACAAAATTATGCAAACCCCTCCTGCACCGGTGCAATCCAAAGCTGCACCGCTGCAAACTTACATCAGAATGAGCAGAATGTTTCTAACCTCCCCTGCACTGGTGCAGCACTGTCACAACCCATCCCGATCCCAGAATGAGTCCATGACCGGCCAACGAGCAAGCTCGCTAAAGGCCTAGATAAAAGAGTTGAAGAATTCCTTAACAATATAAATATGCGGAAGCGTGTGAACAAAAACCAGAGCAGTGAATATATATGTTCTAATTAATTTCCCAGGATTACATCAAAAGGCTTCAAAGATAGCCGGTTCATCAAAAAGTACAACCAAATGCTCCAAAACATTAATTAAACAAGAGCTGCCACCTCGTTTTTCAACCTGACCTGAAAATGGTTTTAGAAAACGCATAAGCTAAAAGCTAGAGTGAATTTCTACATACTGCAGTACAAGTTTCATGGATTCTCATTGTTCCCTGCAAGATTAGTTCCACAGACATGATATGGCTCAAAGGCTCAATAATAACATCATTGTTTTTAAATAACAATTCTTATTTTGCTTTGATTTCCATGCCAACCTGTAATTCACAGTATATCATAAATTCAACCTTTATTGAATAGGTTTAACTTCCTTTTTCTCATTAATATACCCCGTCGTATGAACATTCATACTTTCACATTCGTGCTTCCGCTTGTGTCGTATAAGTGTATGCACAATAGAATTATACTTGTGTCGTATAAGTATATTCATTTCCAACACTTAACTCGCCAGGAAATACGTCGAGAAAATTTCGAACTATAGGAATACTAGAAATTACGAAATCTCTCGCAATCGTTGTGGAGATACTATAAAGATATCCCAAACAACCCTTCCGCAAAAGTCGACGAGCTTTTACTACTGAAAGAAAACAGGGTGGTGTAACAACCTTTTCCCCTTTCAGCTTCGTCTCCCCACCTTTGAACTCTTCAAAGATAATAGTTTTCAAAGTACAATCTATTTTCGCTTTAAACTTGGATAGCCAATCCATACCAATGATCACATCAAAATGCGTCATGGCTAAAGGAATTAAGTCCATCATTATAGACACTCCTCCAATAATAGCTTCGCAGTTTCTAAAAATTGCGGTGCATACCACGCTCTTATTTGAGGGATGAGATACTATTAGATCAAAATCTAATGGTTCCGGGATTCTACCGATCTTCTTGGCATGCATCGTAGAAATAAAAGAACGCGTAGATCTGGAATCAAATAGTGCATAAGTAAGAATTTCATAGATAGAAATTCTACCTGCAATAACTCCTTCATCATTCCTAGGATCACCCGGAACAATGGCGAATGCCCTTCCTTGCCTTTGGTTCCTGTTGCCTTGATTTGCATCATTCCTCTGATTTCCAACTGGTACCGTGTTTGCTCCTGTGAGTATGTTCGGACAAGCATTCTTGTATTGCCCGACTTGACCACAGCCAAAACACACTGTAGGTCCTCTTGCCCAGCATTCTCCCTCATGACTTTTTCCGCACTTGGGACAGTTTGGCCTTTGCCGCTGTTGATTGTTGTTCTGTCAAGACCTAGAATTTCAAAAGTATTTTTAAATGAAAACGTATCTTTATAATTGATTTACTCTTGGAAAATGAGTTTTCGTAGTGACCGATGAGGGTTGGAGTGGTTAGAGTTCCCGGTAGTGGATTGGTATGGCATTGGGTCGTTCTGGCAAAGTGTCAAGGGCCTTCTAGGCATATTACGACCCCGATGTATTTTTAAAATCTGAATATGTTCTTCACCAATATTGTAGAAAATTCGATTACGAATCCAACATAACTTGAATCGTCTCAATCGTAGTTCGTACGAAGAAGTTATGATCGAAACACTCTCGGAATAATTTTCGATCAAGGGGTTTCGTCCGGACGAAGGTCATGGTCGTCCGGATGATGGTCGCAGAGAATGCGCAATTTTTTGCTGTTTTAATGGGGGCACTTTGGTAACTTCACCCCAAACTCGTTTTTGACCCCTAAAAACGCTCCAAACTCTCTTCTTCTTCATTTCTAACCCTAAAAGCTCTCTCTTCTCTCTCTTCCTCCATTAATGGAGTCTTGCACTCCTCCTCCAAATCCAAGGCCTTGCAAGGCTTGGATGAAGATTCCCAAAGAGAAATCTTGTTCCCCTCCATTAGAGCTCTCCATAAAGCCCCACATCTTCTCCATCCGATGACTTTGGGATTTTTAGGCGTCCTTCAACTTCGAGCTATGGAATTTCTCCAAGAAGAAAAGGTTGCTCCCCTTGGCGAGAGCTTTCTGGCAACCTACATGGTTTCACACTCCGGCGATTTTTGGAGCTCCGGCGACTTTCCGACGAGGAGCTATGGAGGTGCGGCCTTCATGAACGTTGTAGAGGACGAGGAGATCTACGCGATGACGGATTTGGTTTGCGGCGACATTTTCCGGTGACTTTTTCCGGCGACTACTCCGGCGATTGCTCCGGTAGGTGGATTCTTGATCATTATCAAGCATATGCGTGTGTGTGTGTATTTAGTTTCCATGTTCGTGCTAGAATTCGTATTGATTCCCCTTATATCGTATTTGTGGTTAAATAGGATTCCCGTGGTAGAATTATACAAACCTTGGATTGAGATGTGTCTTTGGGTGAAATAATAAGGTTAGAAATGTTGACTGACAATTGAACAGTTGGTTGGTCACCCTTGAGTTCATAGACACCACTTGCCAATTATGAATGGACCTTTGGGAGGATTTGACATGGTTGAATAAGTCGTAGGACTTGGTTGAATGTTACATAGTAATGAACGTGGACCCTTTTGAGGTAAACCGTAAATGAAATTATGGCGACTTCACTTGAGTATATGGACCTCTCTTGGCGTCGCCAAGGTCAGAGGCATAAACTTCCCCGTGGATACTACTTGGGTTTGTTGGCGTTGACATTGAGTTTGATGATCAACTTGAGAAAGAGAACATCTTGGTTAGTTCCCCCTTGACGTGGTCAAGGTTGTGGTTGAAAGGTGGGAAGATAATGATCTGTCTAAAATATCGAATGAACTCCCAATTTAGAGGATGTGCCCCACGAGGGCTACTCGTACATAAATTTGAATCCATCACATGTGAACTACGAATGAAAAAGGGAACGATGACTCAGGAATGAAACTAATGACCACGAATATATTTGGATTGTTTCTATGCGAGAATGTACTTGATCTTTAGGGATTCTCGGCATAGTAAACTGGTAATGACGATTCGAGAATGTACTTGATTTTTAGGGATTCCCAGGATAACATTTGTAACAACGATACGGGATTGATATGTTCTTACGCGGGAATGTACTTGAGTTTTAGGGATTCCCGGGATGGTCGCTCCATCCACGACTTTGTGCACAAAGGGGGCTACGTGAGCCCTCCCAACGGCCTTTGGGGAAGACAGATTAGGTTTGGCTAGTGTGTTGACGAGCTACTAGACCAACTATCAACGTTACAATGATGCTTGGATAAATACGGAATGTACTTGATCTTTAGGGATTCCGGGATTTATCCTAAAGAATGAATAAATTATGCAAATACGGAATGTACTTGATTTTTAGGGATTCTGGGATTTGTATTAAATCAATGAACTTCAAATAAATACGGGATGTACTTGACCTTGAGGGATTCCGGGGTATATCTAGATGGATGACAAATCATATGAATGG
>NMUG010006172.1:0-12733 GCA_002855965.1 Monotropa hypopitys | reverse complement strand
CCTGGCCGCTTTGATTCTGATCTTGTGGGCCTCCTTGTCGTCTGGCAGCTGATTAATCTTGAGGTAGGCTATAATGGGATCCATCCAGGACGGACCCATGTCTACTTCCTGTACTTCTTCTTGCTCCTGAACTTGAATACTAGGCTGATGGATAGTGTCCACACAGACTGTGCGGCGAAGCTCTGAAGATAATGAAGAGGCGAGACACGCCAATGCATCCGCGTGGCTATTCTGCTTCGAAGTGATCTGGATTATTTGAACTTGTTCAAAATCCTGGAACCTCCTCTTTACCTCTATCACATACATCACCATTCTAATGTCTTTAGCCGCATATTCTCCGGACAGTTGGTTGACCACCAACTGGCTGTCACAATGTATCATAAAATGCTTTGCCCCGCACTGCCGAGCACTGCTCAGCCCGACCAGCATGGCTTCGTACTTCGCTTCATTATTTGAGGCCTTGAAACTGAGTCGTATGGACTGTTCCAAGACCAGTTCTTCTGGGGATATCATAACTACCCCCACACCTGATCCCTTGTTACAGGCGGATCCATCCACATAGAGCTTCCATAACTCCTCTGTTGGCGGCTTATCGACATTTAACTCAGGATGTGTGGGGTTCTCCTCTACTGGATCTTGCTGTTCTGAGGTGATGGTCGAAGTTTGTGAGAACTCGACAACAAAATCTGCCAAGATTTGCCCCTTGATGGCTGCGCGGGGGATGAACTCAATATCGTACTCGTCTAATTCAATGGACCACCCTGCGACCCTCCCAGACAGGTCTGCCTTTCTCAGGACAGATCCAACTGGGTGAGTAGTGGAAACTTTAATTGGATGAGAAGGAAATAATGTTGTAGCTTCCGTGATGTCATAACCAGTGCCAGAATAAGTTTTTCCAACGGAAGATACCTGATTTCTGCATCCAATAAAGTTTTGCTAACATAATATACTGGGACTTGCCGCCGCTCTGCCTCTTTAATCAACACCGCACTGACAGCATGTTCAGAGACTGCAAGGTAGACAGTTAGCACCTCTCCAGGCTCTGGAGTAGCTATCAATGGTGGTGCCACCAAGTATTTCTTCAAATCCTGGAAGGCTGTTTCGCAATCTGCCCCTCATTCGTACTTTGAACTCTTCTTCAATAACTGAAAAAATGGTCTGCACTTATCCGAGTTGCGGCTAATAAATCGGTTCAGTGCAGCAACCATCTCCGTCAAACGTTGTACTTCCTTTTGTCGTTTTTGGACTTTGGAGAGTCTGTAAAGCGATGATCTGATCTGGATTAGCTTCAATGCCCCTCCTCGTCACAAGATGACCCAGAAACTTGCCTGAGCTCACTCCAAAGGCATATTTCGAGGCGTTGAGCTTCAGCTTGAACTACCTTAATACTTCAAAAGTTTTGCACAGATCAACAAGGTGGGAGTCCATCTCCTTAGACTTGACCACCATGTCGTCTATGTACACCTCCATGCTTTTTCCAATGAGATCACGGAACATAAGCGTTGCTAGCCTTTGATAAGTTGCCCCGACATTTCTCAGCCCAAATGGCCTAACTTTATAGCAGTAAAGTCCCAAAGGGGTGATAAATGAGGTCTTCTCCTCGTCAGTCAGGAAACTCATGCGCTTGTATCCTGCCGTGGAGTCGACCAATTGGTCAATCTTTGGCATAGGGAAACTGTCCTTTGGACATGCTTTATTAAGAATGGTAAAGTCAACACACACCCGCCAAGTCCCGTTCTTTTTTACAACAATAGTATTTGAGAGCCACTCAGGGTAATACACTTCCCCTATAGCATTGGCTTTCAACAATTTATCTACTTCCACCAGTACTGCTTCAACATGATGCGCGGCAGATCTGCGTCTTCTCTGCATGACTGGGCGGTGGCATGGATCAACGTTGATGTGATGGCATATCACACTTGGCTCTACCCCGGGCATTTCTGTCGGGGTCCAAGCGAATACGTCAATGTTCTCTTTCAACACGCGTTCCAACTCTAAGGCATCCGTTTCAGGGAGCTCTTCCCCGAGCAGGAAAAACATATCCTCGTCGGACTCATGCGCAGAGATCTTTCTCAGGTTTTCCACCACCCGTGAGTTAGGGTCTACACCCACGTCTTCTAGAACCGGTTGGTCAGGGACTTCAATGGTCTTCACTTGCTCTGAAGTTGGGGTATGCTTAATTAAGGCCAGAAAACAATTCTTGGATGACTTCTGATTCCCCCTTATGCTTTCTACCCCTTTCGGACCAGAAAATTTGAGGACCCTGGTGATACGTAGAAGGGATAGCTCCCATTCTGTGAAGCCCTGGCCTGATCTCGTCTGAGGTGGTCCACTCCACCATGAATCATGTGGATAACACCGACAGGAGTTAGGTCCTCATCTGAGCAGTCGTCTCGCCTTTCCACCCGCCTAGGCCTATCACCCCGAGCAGGTGTCCGGGCGATGTACTATTTCAAATGACCCGCTTCTACCAACTCTTTCAAGAATTCTTTGAAATCAACACATTGCTCCGTGTGTGGCTGTGGGGTTGGTCGGAAAGTTGGGAATCCCTAACCACTCGCCTCCATCTCTGAGAGGGTGGTGGATTCCTTCCTCCCCTGTGAACCCCACAGACCCTTCCCATGACATTGGGCTCCATTCCCTGGTGCCCGACAGCCACAGGATTACTGGTGACTGTTTGCCTCCCTCGGTCTTTTGAGACCCCAGCAGCTGGAGGCGCCTGGCCTGCCTCCGTTGGGTGTTGTTGTTGTGCCAACCGACACACCTCTCCCTCCAAGCGCTTGATGGTTTGCGTCTGAGCTTTAACCATCTCGAGCAAGTCCACATCCCTTACAGACATTGATCTGGATTGGGACTGAGACCTCAAAGACCTGGACCTACTGTCCTCTTCCTCCGAATAATATTCGTCTTCCAAAATCACATTCTCTTCCTCTTCCAAATTGGTCCCTGGAAATTGGACTCCCTTCCCTTTCCCCACATGGTGACTTGAACCACCATGTAACACCCTCTGAAAACGAGAGCGACTTCCGGGCTTTTTGGGTGCCAGCGGTGGCTCTAAGTGATTAATCAGGGCCCTTTTGCCATCTCCGGTACCCCTTTCTTGCTCTTGCATTTCGTTATGGCTTCTTCCTGCCATCCGTTTTTACTGACTTCGATCTGGCTCACAACTTTTTCTTCAAGCTTTGCTCTTTCCCACAGACGACGCCAATTGTCCGGGGATAAATCTTACCCCTGCAAGGATACAACTTTGACTGACTTTGATGGATTCTCTGTTTATGTGACCTTCTTCTCCTCGTGTTCTTGTTCTGTTTTCTACTTCGACTGCCTTCAATGTAAATCTGCAACCACAAAGGTTAGATGACCCTCTAACCAAATGGCTTGAAGGCCCTCCGATGATTAAGTTAGTCTCAGTTAGAAAAAAACTCAATCCTAATCAAAGAAAATGGATGCAAAGGGTTGAGAATAAAATTGGACAGAGTTTCGTTACCAGAATTGCGGGGGTCCCCCTTGAAAGAAGTAACAGTCTCTTTTTATACCTCTTGGACCTCGTCATTAATGCGCCGTTCCATCTTCTTAACTCCTCATTAAGAAGAGAGGATGCACTTAGACAGTAGACTTCTCGTCTCCCGTCCAATTAATCCACCAAACTCTTCAGCTCCCGCCATCTAGACTTCTTCCCATGCGTTTATCATACATTCCGGGCCTAATAACAGTTGGCACGTGTAATGACCAATGTCTTACTCATTAATCATTACCTGTACGCACCGCCCATGTTATGTCGAGTTGATCACTGTCTCGCACTGCGAATACTGCCGCACTGGGCCTAGCCTTATCCACAGCCGAGGTGCCACACATGCACTTGGCTAACTAAATTGCCGAGATGCCAGCCATGGTGCCCAAACCTCCATGCCACACTCCTAGGATGTCCTGCCCATTGGGCCTGACCTGATCCGTGGTACTACATGGGTATTGAGACAATGGGCCTTATCTCGTATGTTCTAGTCCAAGTATGATTCAGGGAATACATCTGGCTAATTCCTCCTTGGTCCAGTGCCGTATGTCCCTTGATAAAGTTACCATGCTATCTGGATGTTTAGCCATGTCTGGCTAAATCTTATCCTTAGCACAGATTCTCTATGGACTTACGTCTAGCCAGACCTGGTGGAATCTATATTGTACTACCGCACTGCCCAGATGCCAACTCTGCCGCGCTGCCTCATCCCCGCAATGCCATATACGGACAACGATCATTAAAGTAGGTGCATAGTCATATCTTTTCCATACTGAGTTGCTGCGCAGAGAATCCGAATCCACATGTCACGTGGCTAATCCAGATTTACCCTACCACAATATTTTTTTATCTTTACATAATTTTATATTCAATATAGATCTTGTTTTATAAATCTCGTTATGTAGATTCTAAAAATATTTTTTTATAAAAAATAAACTAGTAGAGTGAATATAAAATTATGTAGATTCTAAAAATATTTGAACAATTTACAGTCATATTTAAAAAGTTACAATTCATTTCAAGAGTGAAGAAGGAAGCGCGCACGTTAAATGCTATGAAGCACGGACACGGATACGACACGGACACGGACACAGACACAGGGCACGGATTTTTGAAAAAAATGGAGACACGAACAGGGCGGGGACACAGCAAATTTTTTAAATATTTATATAGAAAATGTATTTTTAATAAGTACATTAATTTAACAAACAAAAATTGATACCCCGGAACATCAACATAAGCAAAGATAAAATACTGTAAAAAAAAGTCATGTTTTAGACACATATTTATCCGAAGGAAAAAAATAGAAACAAGAACACAACTAAAGCTACTATTATATATGAAACCAAAAGCAAACAAGAACACTTGAATTTTTAACTTTTCAGAAAATTTTAAAGCTGCATCTAAAACAGAATGTGATGAACATGCACCTCAACAAAATACGATCTAAATCAGAAGGCCATAAAAATACACTTGCAAGCAGAAAAAATCTAATATCACACACACACACAGAGCGACACACACACACGGTTCGGGAGGCTTGTTCTGATCGAGAGAGTGAGAGGAAAGAGCGAGAGACGTGTTCGGGAGAGAGAAGGGCATGATCAATCGAGAGAGGGGTATATTTGTTTTACTATATATATTATAATATATGACCTTTAAACCCAAAATATATAAGTTATTACAAAATTACTCCTAAAATTATTTTAATAAATATTGTTTTTAGTTCCTGGAGTGTCCCTGACGTGTCCCCGCCGTGTTCCCCGCGTGTCCTACTCCAAAATTAAATAATAAATTATAGGACACGCCAAATGGCGTGTCCCATACGTATTTTGCGTGTCCTAGGCGTGTCAGTGTCCCCGGCGTGTCCGACGCATACGGCGACCCCGGAGGCGTGTCCGTGCTTCCGAGGTTAAATGAGACCTTAATGGGTACAAAAGTTTATTCAACGGAACCTTAACAGGTTTAAAAAAATATTAGGAATCCGCTCAAAAGAACCCTTTTTTTTGGTAAGCACATATACTAACCAAACTCACATACCCATCAACAAAGTTTCAACTCTCTCTCCATAGGAATTATACCCACAATCTCACTGCCTGCAGTTGACATTAAATGGTCTCCGGTTTCAGAAGTATAACAAACTCAGAATCAGAAAATAGATCTTACCCATTTGACACAAGACTTTCGGCTTCTCTTACAGCGGCACTTACAGCATAAAGTGTCATCTTTTTCACCTGTAAACAGAGACTTCAGCAAAGGCTACGAGACATTGATAGAGCAAGCACACAACATCCACAGCTTATCTGATTATCATTTCTCAATATATTTCATTTGAAGTCTGCACAAAGTGCAAATCTTAAAAGCTTCCATACATAGGTAAGATGCATACAACTATTCCCACATGGATTGGAAAACAGCTTCATGTTTTGTTTGTTAAGCTTACATGTGCCGCATACAAAATTTGCAGGGCATGCAACAATAGCGAAAAAAGCTCTCTAGAAATCAACAAATGAGGCAGAAAGAAAGCTAAAGAAGGTCCTTGGAAAGTAGATGCACGATGTGGCAACTGTAAGAGCTGGCAAATTGACAGAAAGGGAAGGCAATATATTTATCTTTTTGTTCCACTGTTGTCTAATTCACTTGCTTGAAACATGAAAACGTCGTGATGAAATGAAAACTACGTAACCTCAAATGTTGTTTCTTAATATTCATAAGCATGCATTATTGTACTTCACGACCAAACTTGAAACACAACAGATAAAGAAATTCAAATATACTTGCAGCCTAAATTCTAACCTCGACGTTTACATTCAAAATGAAAAAAGGACTGTGTAAACCAATAAGTTGACATTCTCATTTGATCATAATACCTTAAACGTAGAACATGGAAAATTTCAATCTGGTTTATCACCTACAGCATATAGGCAATCATAAACTTCCCAGGGTTAATATCTATGAAACTACACTACCACTAGATGGCCATATCTTGAAGGACCACGAAAGAACATCATCAACCAATATTTTTAAAATTGGCAAGACCCCATGATAAGCAAATTATATTGATCAGCAGCTTATATAACACTGGTTGATCTTTGCTAATCCACAACTCTACATCCTAGGAAAAACCTAATAAGTTCCCATTGGGGACAATAAATTGAAAGGGCGCATAAAGACAGAAGTGTACCTCCAGCTTATCTTCCTTGGCTCTATGGTTTTTTGGAAGCAAACGGAACTCTTCAGTTAACTGGACACATTCTTCAACATTCTCGGGAGATACAAAGTCAAGGGCCACCTTAATGCAAGACTGAAGTGCCAAAATTGAATTGCATCAACAACCAGGTAATGAACATGCAGATAGAAGATGTCAAATATAGCATGAAGGAATAAAATTAGGTCAATAGAGAGTCATTGATCCCACAATAATGAATGCTAGGCCTCAGAGGTAATAAGAAACTGGAAGTAGTGTATGAAACAAAAGATTAGAAAATCAAGGAAAATGTAACACCTCGCTGATAATTCGATTGACAGAGAGAGGGTTCGGGAGAGAGAAAGAGAGAGGAGGAAGAGAGGAATCAAGGAAGAACGATTGAAGAATCGCATAGAGATCGAATTACCTAGTAAAAATGTTAATGAATACGTCGAATATACATTATATGGATGTGTAATCGAAGGGATTTCTGGAAATTGTCGAAGAACGTTGTTTAGAAGGATTCAAGATGAATTCTTGATTTATTCTAGAATTTTGTTTTAGAAAACAAGATGGAATTGTGATTATAGAATCGAAGGGGTTTTCTTATTTAGATGATTGTAAGTAGTAATTGGGGGGTTTCTTAAGTTCATATTATATATTTATGCTTAAAATCGCAAGGAATTCTCCATATGATCGATGGAAGAAATTGTTGATGTAGAGGTAATAGTTACCTGTAACACACTGACTTTTGGGAAAACTCAGAACCTTGGATTACAAGTAATACTGTTTAGGGTTTGGTATGCATTACCGGTAATACCCATTGAAATTAATTAAATATTAAGATTAATTAAACAACAATGTTATTCGTTTATCCTGGCAACTTCCATATTTATGTAAGCATTCATTGAAATGCTAACATGGGTACCTATTATATGTGACAAGGAAGGCACGTCTGAAGTGCCTAAGGAATAGTGTATCTTTCATTTAAGGAATCATTGTGAGTAGTTCAATTTATAATATGATTTAATTGGACTTGTGATATTATTGTTGATGAATATTGTTCATGAATGATTATGGGTGAAGGCCTATAGCCAAGGAACCTTGTGGCCAAGGCATAATGCCGAGAAGCTGATTGGACTTAAAGCCATGATTCGAACCTTTTAGGGTTCTGTAGACTAATGGAAATGTGCCCATGATCGTAGAGTACATGAAATGCCATTTATGCTTCAAATAATTTAAAGTGAGTATTTCTGGTTTAGTTGAATTATATTATATCTTATAAACTATCCTAGAATCTGTAATGGATTCCAGTTTTGCAAGTATAGTTCGGTCCACTACTAGCAGGGTTTTTGTTGGAGTCTAGCTTGGAGGCTTATGTTGGATGACGTTTTTAGCGTGGGAAGTTTGCTTGTTTAGTCTTGTATAGTTTAGTTGTAGTTTGACTTTATGATGTCGTCGTACATTTTTAGTTGACATATTTATGTCCGCTGCGTGTTTGTACAACATTTGTTTTTGATGATATAAAATGGACTGTTGATTTGGTAAAATAATAAATGAATAGCAAGTTAGTGATGTGTTAGACTTAAGACTGCCACATGTTGTGTCCGCGACTCCACGGGGCCATTAGGGTACCTACCGGGGCGGGGAGTGACAGAAAATCACAGAATTAGAGAAGTCTAAGACTCTAAATGTTATTATCTGGAGCATGTATTTTCCGAGACAAGCAATGAGAACGTGGTACTCCACTCGCCCTAAGTTCCGGAACGATAGGGGTAGGATTTATAGCTTACAATCCAAGAATGTTTGCATTTCAAGGGAAAGATACCCAATAAAATAGAGTATGGTTTGTCTAATTATTCATGTAAAATACATTTCTAGAAGCATATGACCAACTTTTATTAGTAGTATATTTTGTCTTGCTAAAGCTTCAATCCCCCGTCTTTAGAGAAAAAATTTGGGTTGCTTTGGATCGATATATTCTCCGTTGTGGAACAAAGGTGTACCACATATTGCAGCGCATTTCAAAATGTATCGTTATCTGGTAACATAGGTCTAAACAGATATCTAATAACTGCTATACCAAATTATCTTTTTCTTCTGTTTAGAAAACAGAGTTGGGATGTGGGGGGGACCATTTTGGTTAACTACCTGTATGTTTCTCACTTGATGAGGACACCCCGCTGGAATGAAAATGGCCTCACCAAGATGTTGCTCAAATGTCCAAGGTTCAATATCTGCCATTAAACAATGCGCATTATTGTATGGGACGTGTTGCTACCTACAACACTAGCCTAGAGAAGTGATCCTTACCGAATTCCTCTTTCAGTTGTTTCATATGCCTTTCATCCAGAAAGAGGGTCTGATCATGAATAGGATGAACCACCTGAAAGTACATTAGAAAAAAAAATAAATCTCATGATGAATAAAGTAGAAAAAACAACCAGCTTATACTTACGTAATTTACAGGAAGATTATCTGTGTGGCAAAATTCTGTTTTGTGCTTTTGCAAGTATTCTATTAACTTGGGAACATCCTGCCTACGGAATATGTTCCAAACAGCACCGCCATGAGCAACCTTTGACTTATCATTACTTTGGAGAAAACCTTTATTTTTTTCTTGGTTTGACTTCCTAAACCCTGGATCAATAATTCCATCATCACCTCCAAAGGAAATCCTTGGAGCATCTATCCCGCTGGTAAGCTTCTTTGTCACGCTGGACGTATGAGTTGTTTCTTGACTGGAGACATCTCCCTCAGGTTCAAGTTTAATCTGAGATTTGAGTCCATTGGCAGAATGCAACTCTTCAGCGTTGGCAAAAGCGGAGGTCAGACCAACCTCATCTTGGCAGTAACTTTTCTTTTTGGCTTTATTTTCCCCATGTTCTATTAAATTGCTGCACATTGTTTCAGTCCATGATGAATCCGAGTCCACAAAGTTGGTGCTGTCATCAAGTTCATCCTTTACTGAGAGGCATTTGACTCCTTTCACATCCCCATCCATGGATTCTCTTACCACAGAATGACTGAATGGCCTTGACTTATTATCCAGAAAGCAAGAGGTTTCACCGTCTTTGCCAGTTTCATTGCATGATAAAGAGTGCTCCAATTCACTTGGCTGTTTACCGCATTGAAGTATCCCGCAATCTGTATTTTCTATTTTTGCAAAAATGCCATTGCATCCTGAGAAGTTGGCTTCGTTTTTCAAGGTCTTTTCATGGTAAGGAATCAGAACCTTAGTGCTCTGCATATCAAGAAACTGCAGATTGTCAATAATATTTCCCTGTATTAAGCAAAAGCAGGAGACTTCGCATATGTGGGAGCTTCGTGCATTGGGTCTCCTTTTATTATACATACAAAGAGAGTAATAAGGTCAATTCAACCAATTTGTACCTTAACTTCTCTTGTCTCTCTTGCTGGGCTATCATCTGCAACAATATCCCGAGAACTCATTTTCTGAAGAACATGAGTTCTCTCGAGTGACAGTCTTCTAGATCCATACTTTTCATATTCTACACCATAGAGTCTACGCAAGTCTTCTTCTGCGTGCTCTTTTTGCATTGTTTTTATACAGTCACGTTGCCAAGGTGAAATCTTCACCTTAGCTGTGTGAGTCAGTACATTTACCTGAGCCCAAAATAGATGCCAATTAGCTAACATACAGCAAAACACCAGTAACAACAGCCTAAACTAAACATATCTAACACCAAAAGCAATATAACAAACTTGTATTAAAGGAAGAAAATGTACCGCATCAGACATATCACAATGGAGCTTTGTCACCGAATCACCTCTTCCAAGTTGTTCAGAAAATCCATAAGCAATATATGTCTTGGGTCCCAAATCAGGTTTCAGCATTTTATCAGGAAGCTTTGTGGCAAGATTGAGAAGACCTGATTTCGGGTCTGTATAGTCACTATACGGAAGTGCAGCTATAAATTCAGCACCATGCCTGGGCAAGCGCTCTTCAAACAAAGTTGAGGAGGGCCAATCCTTTAGCTTCAAACTCTCTGGCCACCCACCCTTATGCATGCGACCCTCTAAGTAGCCCTTGAAGAATTGGTGTATATTAATCTCCACCTATACAAACAAGAAGAAATCAAACTTAAGAACATAATTTTCCGTTGCTAACATTGAACAGATTTTCCAAGGAGGGATCTGAACTTAGAACTGCAAAAACATTAGGTAATCAATCCACTGGGAAAACCTACACAAGCTGCTTCTAGGAGTAGTAGGTATAGCAGTAAGTGATATGTTGTATTTTTTTAGAGTGATATGATGAAAAGCAGAAAAGAGAAATATAATCCACATTCATGAAAAAATGAAATTAACTTTGGCCCTATACATGTGCAAGAGTCCAGATTCCTTCAATCAGCACAAACATGGCCATCTAGGTTACTTTTTACATGAGGAAGTGAAAACCCGTCAACAATCGATTAATATGCTTTTTTTAATGGGAATGACAATGGAAAGTTCAACAAGCAAATGGTCCATTGTACCACCAACATTCTTGACATAAAATGGCTGACCTCATGCCAATCCAAACAATCAATCGCCTTTACACTTCTTGTTTCTTCTTTGAGCTTTCCCTTGGCACTTGTTTCTCTGAAAGCCCTCCACATAACCATTGGTTCCCAGCTGAGACCAGATGTCTTGCCAAGAACATTTCTCACAATCACAGGTTCACCTCTTATCCAGTGACGCTGGAAATGCTCGATTTCATGATCTCCGACATCTAAGGCATTTGGACAGTACAAGAAGTTATCCTGAGTGCCCTTCCTGAAAGCTGCTTGAATGATTGTAGAATCTATTTTGTTCTCCTCTTTAGATATATTTGAGGGGCACAAAGAACAACTCTGAGAAGAATCAGCATCCACAACCTGATAATTGCTGGTAAGATCCTCCGCATTCTTAATCAACTTCATTACCCAGTTAGCTTTGAAATTGCGTCTCAGCTCCAAATTTGAAATTCCACAACCACCACGCCCTTTTGGAGGGCATGGAATGCTACCATCAGAATTAGGTATCCAATCAGGAAACTGGAAAGCCACATCAATTTCATTATTATTGTCACTAGACACCATTTGGCTCTCCCTCCCATATCTTTTCCTTATCGCAATAGTTCCACCCTCCCCAACCGCAATTTGAGCAAGATTTCTTCCTACATATTTTTTGTGGGATGTTTCTGCTTCCGTACCTCCAGGTTGGCAACCTTCTCTTAGTTCACAACAACAAGTAAGGCACAGATCATAAGAACAATCAGGGTTGGCGCAGCTTCTATAAAAATCAACAATGGATGTACTGCAATTGTCACTGTCAGATAAGGATACGAGCACGTCAACTACTTGTCAACAAAAATTAACATGTAGACTAATGTGTGCAGTCCCAGGAATATAATCAACAAAAATCATATCCAGCAAGGGAAGAAAAAATACAGTAGCAGCTAAGTACCCAAAACGCATTACACCTCAACACAATTTATCCATCCACTAGAAACCCCCTTCTTCACACTATGATCTAGAAAAGGCCACAAAGGTATGTTGTCATTCATCGACAAAAGGAAAGGCCCCTTTGATTCAGATGGGTAAACTTATTTTAGGAGACAGACAACCTTGGTTAAACCAATTCTGGTTCTTGTTTTGTCATACCAATAATAGTCTTCCCAAATTTTGTCATGCCAATAATAGTTTTCCAAAAAATAAGTAATAACTGTAAGTAGAATCGAACCTGCCCCGATCCCGCCCGAATCCGCCCCAGGCGGGGCGGGGGTTTGTCAATTTTTCGGATAACGGTAGGGTTAGGGTGACTAATTAAAAAACCTAATATATTTAGTAAGGGGTTTGGGTTGATGTCGCCCCGCCCCAACATTACACCCCAATTATATATATATATATATATATATAAACTTCCTATGAGGGATCCTCATCTAAATGAGTTTGTAGACTTCTAATCCTGACCACTCATCTTTGTTTTTAACACATTAAAGTATACTACAATATAAACCCTTGGATGAATCTAATGGCCAGGATTACTAC
>NMUG010006171.1:0-12733 GCA_002855965.1 Monotropa hypopitys | reverse complement strand
TCCTTCTATAGTGATGGCGGAGATGGCGACTCCTCTCAGGCATGTCTCTCATCTCTCTCAATCACACACATGTACACACATATACACACACATACACAGACGGGGATGCCTTCCCCTATGGTGTTCGTGAAACCTCTGCCCCTAGTGTCTGCAAAGGCCCCTTCGTCGGTTTTCTCTCTTTATGCACCTCGTACAGAATCTCTAGAAGTTTCTTCGGCGGTAGGACTGAGCCCGTCGGGGAATAGCAGGTCTAGAATTTCCACCAGCCATGTGAATGCCCCAACATTGTTCAAAGCATTACTGACAGTTTCAGCCACGGTTATTGCCTCAGTTTTCTTGCCCTAGATCGTCATTTTTCAACAGGGTTAATTACTTTTTCTATTTCACGTTATTTTGCCTTTTAACTATAGAAGTTACTTATGTTATTATCGGTTACTGTGTATGTCACGACCCGGTACTATCCTTAGAGAGGTCATCGAGACAAATGTCAGGTAATTCTCACAATTACCTAAGGCCTTACTTATTATTTTCACATTACAATTAATAAATATGATGATCATACATAGTGGAAGAATAAGGACATACATAACCATAACTGAAAATATGAAATACATAAACTGAAATGACTCTCAACCGACATAGTACATAACTGAAATAAAAACTGGAAAGTCTCAGAGCTACTAGTCTAATAACCAAAACATACACACTATCTTCTACATAATCTTACCTCTACTACTACCATTGGTGTGAACCTCGACTAGCTATCCGATATGTCGTTTTCCTGAAAAATAATAATTTTCATAAGCTAAAGCTCGTCTGAGTGACATAACACAGAAATATAGGTTTTATGCCATGGATATGAAAATGAATTTAAAATAGTGCATTAGTTCTGAAATAACGTAATCCAGTAACTGAAACATAGATAACATAACCGAATCATAAAATGTGTTAAACCAAGAATACCATACTAAAATCATAACATAACATGAACTGATACCATAACTAAATCATAATGTAAACATGCATAGCCGGTAATCACAATATAACTGTGACATTAAATCCATAATCGTGTCAGTACGAATATTCGGGTTATATCTTCTTTAAACTTGC
The DNA here is from genome assembly GCA_002855965.1 of Monotropa hypopitys. Lineage (NCBI taxonomy): Eukaryota > Viridiplantae > Streptophyta > Magnoliopsida > Ericales > Ericaceae > Monotropa > Monotropa hypopitys. Next base: position 11,623 of record NMUG010006171.1, on the reverse strand, counting down.
TACACTTCTAAAACTCATTTCTTAAAATATTTTCTTATTATTGTCACACATAGGCCATAACTTGACTTGTCATTTCATATCATATCTTGTCATAATATGTTGGGCATCCCTAGTGGATTAGCTAGAAGTCTGACACTTAATCTATTTTATTAATCTACTAGTGTATTGCCCGTGCCGACGACACTCAACAATCCGAAAGTGCAATACACTACATAAGGGTATGATGAAACTTCTAGCATTAGTAGTGCCTTCGTCATTGATTCATGCCTTCGGCATTCATTATGAGTGATGGGCACTCAATCCGAGTTTTCGATATGCCTCGTTTCGATGGCACCTGGCGACAGAATAAAAAGCGCAAAATAATACATAAGGGTACGACAAAACTTTGAGTGTTGGTAATGCCTTCTACACTAACTCTTAATTTTGGTACTTTGGAGTGCCTTCGGTACTCATGATGGGTTACGGGCACTCGATCCATATTTTAGGTATACCACGTGTCGATGGCACGAGGAGAAAGAAAAGAAAGCACAACATAATACCTAAGGGTATGATGAAATTTTGGGTGTTAGCAGTGCCTTCGGCACTGACTCGTGCCTTCGGCACTTTTGAGTACTTTCGACACTCATGATGAGTGACGACACTGGATTTGTGTTTTTGATATAGCCTGTATTGATGGCACGAGACAATATAATATAAAGCGTAACACAATACCTAAGGGTACGATGAAATTTCGGGTGTTTGGAGTGCCTTCGACATTTATGATGAGTGACGACACTCGATTCGTATTTTTGGTATAGCTCGTGCCGATGGCATGAGGCAAAATAGGTTTTACCCATATACAAAATTTGAAAATACATATTATCCATATAAGAAATTTAGAAATACATATTACCTGTATTCGAAATACATATTACCCATGTATGAAATGAAGTATATAATATTTTTAGTCAACAAAAATATTGAATAATTTTTTAAAATGAAATGAACATAAAAATGAACAAATAAAATAAATATTGAATTTAAATTTATTTATTAAAATTAACATGCAATGAAACTTAGGGTGTTAGTAGTGCCGATGGCACAGGGGGCAGAATAGAAAGTGCAACACAATACTGTTTTATGTATAATGAAACTTAGGGTGTTAGTAGTGCCTTCGGTACTGATTTGTGCCTTCTGCACTTTGGAGTGCCTTCGGCACTCATTATGAGTGACGGGCACTCGATCCGGGTTTTCGGTATACCCCGTGTCAATGACACGGGGCGATAGAACAGAAAGTGCAACTTAATACCTAAGGGTGCGACAAAACTTCGAGTATTAGTAGTGCCTTCGACACTGACTCATGCCTTCGGCACTTTCGAGTGCCTTCGGCACTCATGATGAGTGACAACACTCGATCCGTGTTTTCGGTATAGCTCGTGCCAATGACACGGGACGACACTCGATTCGTCACTGTGTTTGAATATATATTGTAATTACGTGCCCTCATATTGTTATTTAATTCTATTTGTTGATGCAGAAACGATGAACTAAGCAACAAAATGCTTTCACAGTGGCAAATTTCTATGATGTAAGTTGTCATATTGGTCAAGCATGCTTACAATTGAACTGAAGCTGCCAAAGTTCTTAAGATCTCAATCAATTAACTTTCTATGCATATTCCCTTAAAAATATGATGATTTCCCACCAACTATGCATTATGCAATTATGTTTAATAAAGCATGTGTCACTAAACAACAATCTGGATTACAAACGAAAAGTAATGAAAATTCCTGTAAGCACCTATTCGGTCTTATATAGTCTACTATTCACGTAGTCTACTAAATTAATGATTTTACCGAAAACACATTATTAACTCAGCACGTCTATTTTTGGTGCACTCTACTTAAGCTGCGTTTAGAGCAAATGTAGTGAACAATTATCCATATAAAGCATATACATGTATATACAGAAAATGATCACGAACAACACACCAATTTTGAATGAGAATCATACATAAGCTAAAATATTCGTCCACCAGTTATATCGAGAAATAACTAACAAACAAACCTATAAAGCTCTTCAAAGCTAAGGCCGCTGGAATTGTGGTGGTAAATCTCACGAATCATATGCTCCAGGATCTTCCACGTCTTGTCGGCATACATTGGATCCACCACCATCTTGTGTTTGAATGCCTCTATCTGAAAATTCCTCTTCTTCTGATTATTATTACTCATCTTCTCCCTCTCCCTCCCTCTCACCAATTTCAACTTTCAACTCAAATCGAACACCAAAAACCACTTCCAAATAACAACTAACCAATCAATAGCTTGTAAATTGTTAAAAACAATGATCGAAACTCATACAACTGTAATATCTCTATCTATATAAACATGTATATGTATAGCCACTGGCATGCGATATAGAGCGGGGATCTTTGGATCATACGTTTGCAATTGTGTTCTAAATCACATCATTGTTCCAAACAAATCAAAATCTTGGTTCATATTTGTTGGGGGTAAGCCTTTCTTGCGGTGGTCTCCGGATGCTAGCAGTGGAAGAGAAGCTGAGGGCTTGGCTGCAAAACAAGGAAATGTTAGGCTACCGGTGGATGTCGCCGGTGGACTCCGATGGCAAAGTCAGCAAGGTTTTAGAGTGAGAAAGCAAACGGACAGAGCTTGAGCTAGAGAGAGAAAGTGTACCTCTGCATTTAATGTCATCTCCTATATAGAGAGCCATCAGTGAGTGAGAGACACGCACTTCGGCGCGAAGGAGATGTCCACCTGCACACTCGGGCAGTGCGCCTGTCCCCCAGTGCGTATGAGCATGTGGCCGACTGATCGGCCCCGACAATGTCAGGCGGCGCCGCCTGACAGACTTGGGTGGCGGAAGAGCTGAAAAGCATGTATGGCGTGTAGCGGGAATCACGGAAAAGCTGATTCTATATCATACGTGTGTCTGCCATGCGAGCAAAACCCGGGATGCTATCTCCGAGGGAATCTTTGCCGCAAACGATGTATTTGTCCTGTTTGGCCGAAGCGACATGCTTCGGTGCAATTGGATGTTGATAGGGGCTGTCCCTGGGCAATGATCCTTCTGTACAGAGGTGACCCCGAGGGAGCTCCCGTCGTCGTCCCTAACCTTTTCTCGGTCGCATAACCTCGGTTTGCTGCTGCTTGGGCTAGGTACCACCTCTGGGCTGTGAGTCTCCCGGCCGGAGAGAGCCCAAGAAAGGTCCTGACGCCGGCTCTGCCTTGCTCGGCCACCTGATAGCTGGCCTGTGTTGTGGTCCTCCTGGAGGAGGTCGTGGCTCCGGCCTCTGATTGGTTCAGCCCTCAACAATTATCCCCTCAACCCCCTTTGGCCAGGCATTTTGGCCGAAGCGGAGTTGACTTGGTGCTGATGGGTTGTACAGGTGCCGAAGAGGAGGAGGACCGGACCACTGGGTTGTCTCGAACGTTGGAACTCTGACAACTTTCTCAACTGCCATTTTGAAATTGCTTATGTGTCGCCGTCTGCGTTGAAGGAGCGTCTGTGTTGACGTCACGTCGACAGCTGTCAGGCCAGTTGGCTTCCATGCGACTGAAATGACGGTTGGGCAGTCCACGTGGTGCGCTGTCATTGGTTGGCCCTGCGGTGGATGGGACAGCGTGATCATGCATTGTCGGTTTGGCTGCGCCGACACAATTTTCGAGACAAGGCAATGATGACAGACGTGTATTGACCGGCTGAGGCGGTTCGGCCGGTCACTCTTTTTTGAATTCCCGGTCATCCCCTATATAAAGCGTCCTTAGGGTTTTCAAACCCTCCCGTCTACATCTCTCTCTCCAGTCCCAGACGATTTCCGGTGAGTGCTTCAGGCAATTTCCGGCCATCGTGTTACCCAGATTCCAGCGACCTTTCTTGAGTTCCTCAGCCACCGACTGACTCTCAGGTAAGCCCCAACCCTTTTTTCTTCGATCATTTGCCTTGTTTTCTGTTCTTCTATCGTTTTCGTGACACTTCCTGGTTGGGGTTCATCTTTATCGCCATTTTTGTGGCCTGGAAGATTTCTGTAAGTTTCTAGGTCTCGAGGTTGAAGATGAACTCAATTTGCTCTTGGCCAAGCCGAACTAGCGTTGGCTGTTGGTTGAAGGCCAAGCCAATGGTCTCCCTGTGCTTAACAGTGCGGGTTGATGCCGGACCGACTAACGGTGCCCTGCTGTTTGTGTTCTCCTCAGATCCAACCAATGGCACCGAAGAAAAGGCCGAGAAGTTCAGGCAACTACTGGATTCCCCAGACGATGTTCGGGATTTCAAGGAGGAATGGGGCATCCCTGCCGATGTGAATATCGTGCTGGCTCCCGTCGGTGATATAGAACCGGGACCAGACTACGTGCACATCCCTATTGTGGCCGTCGTGGAGGGGGGTTTAGGTTTCCTCTTCACCCGTGGCTGACTCGCTTCTTCGGCGAGCTTGGCATCACACCGTCCCAAGTGACGGTGAACACACTCTGCATGCTGTTGGGAGTGGCAAAGCTGAATGAGACCCTCCACCGAGCAGATCGACTGAGATTCGAAGATGTCTTTAGCTGCTACTTCGTCGGCTACAACAAGAAGTCAGAAAATACTACCTGGGCCAGAGACCCGGAATGTCTAGCCTGATCACAGACTTGTCGGACTCAGATAAGTATGTCGAAGACGTCATGATAGTCTCTGGCAAGTTCGTCACGGATCTTACTGTTCCCTTCCGGAAGGGCGCCCCAAGTATGCATTGCTTCCTTAATCTCGCTTTCTCCTTCTGTTGACGTGTTCTTATCTTGCCTTCTTCTTCTTGCAGGCTCCGGTCACCTTAGTAACTACAAGAACTAGGCCGACGCTGACAAGGTCAAGACAGTCTGCGAGCTCTCAGTTGCTCGGCGATCGGCTCCTTTTTTGCTCGGGTATACGCCGTCGTATACTCACACTTTGAGACCTCGACCAGCTACTGCCGAAGCTTCCGGTTCACATCCTGTCGAACCGTTTTCTCCTCTTGTTGCCGAAGAGATGGGCCCCAAAAAAGTTATTGATCTTGAGGAGGAGTTCATGGGCGACGAACCTAATACCGTGGGGGTTGAGCCCCTAGTGGCTATTATGAAGGAGGTACTGGCGAGCCGGGGCATAGAAGACGAGGTTTTGGCCGAGCTGGAGAAGGCTCGGGCGCAGAAGAGGCCAAGGGTGTCAGAGGATGCGCCCACTACCGAACACTCTGCCTCTACCGTAGAGAAGGCAGACGTACCTGATCCTGCGACCGTTGAGACGGTGGGGTCTTCTGAGAGGGCGGTGCAGGTGTGGGCGCCGAAGCTCTCCTTTGAGGGTACCGAGGCCGCCGATGGCGACCTATTGGCGGACCGCCCGAAGGTGGCGATGGTGCTACTCCAGGCCTTCACTCTACCGAAGGAGATGGAGCGGCTTCCCAGCGGCCCCCGGACCTGTTTCCGGCAAATGATGTACCATGCTCCCCAGGTAAGACCATTTATTGACTTCTTTCATATACTCTTACTTCAGCACGGTTGTAATGATGACTTCCTTTGCAAATGATGCGTGTCGGCGTCGGCGTGGACCGGTGCATCGGTGATGTTCAGGCTGCCCGCTGGGCGACAGAGAGGGAGGCCGAGGAAGGCTGTAAGAAGCTTGCCGAGATGGACGGCTCCTTGGTCGAGCTGAGGTTTAAGGCCAAGGGGTTGGAGACAATGGTTCAGATAAACGTGGCCGAACTGAATATCAAAATTGGTCGGATCACTGAGGTCGAGGCCGAGAATCCCCGGCTGAAGGCTGAGTTGGAGGATTAGAGGAATAAGGCGGTTGCTGAGGCCGAAACAGAATACAACCGCGGTTTTGATGATGCCGCGACGCAGTGCCGTGATCAGGTGGCTCGGCTTAAGGAGAAGCTCTTTCAAAAGGGCTGGGTCTGTGCCATGGTCTCCATGGGGGTTGAAGATCATGCTTCAGGCGTGGGGGAAATCCCACTCATGAGGTCGGCCAAGGGTGGAGCTTGGCTTCGGTCTGCTCAGCTGGCCCCTCTTGCCGTTGAGACCTAGGTTGCTGATCCTTGCACTGGGACCGAGGGTGCCGGCACTGGCTCTGTTGTTGCCGACCCTGCTTTGCCGGTTGTCTGATATCTTTCTACATTTTCTTTTGCTTTTTTGGGCCGAGCCGACTTGTGGCCGGTTCGTTTGACTTTTAATGAAGAACCCTTCTGCTAATTTTGCTAAGTCTCTTGTCTGTACGGCTTCTTTTGTTATGCTTGGTGTGCCCTTCTTCCCCAGCCGAGAAGATGTTTTTTTATGGCAAAGCCTTGATCTCGGCTCATTAGCTTAGTATGACTGCTCGTGATTTTTGGTTGCTCCGGCTCCACGCCGTAGTGATACTTGTACATTTTCAGATAAATGAGAACTTTAAATTTTGCTTCGGTAATGCCACCGAAGAAATGCCTGTATGTTTTTCAGATAAATGGAAACTGTAAGCTGCTTCGGCAGTGCCACTGAAGAACTGCATGCATGTTTTATAGATGAACGACAACTGTAAGCTTCTTTGGCAATGCCACCGAAGAGCTGCGTGCACGTTTTGTAGATGAACGGCAACTGTAATCTGCTTTGGCAGTACCACCAAAGAGCTATATGCACGTTTTATAGATGAACGACAACTGTAAGATGCTTCGGCAGTGCCACCGAAGAGCTGCATGCACGTTTTACAGATGAACGACAACTATAAGCTGCTTCGACAGTGCCACCGAAGAGCTGCCTGCACATTTTATAGATGAACGGAAACTATAAGCTGCTTCGGCAATGCCACCGAAGAGCTGCTTGCACATTTTGTAGATGAACGGTAACTGTAATCTGCTTCGGTGGTATAGCACCGAAGAAGAAGATAGAGAAACCTGAACGCGAGGATTTTCAGAGAAATGATTTTATTGATTGAGGGCCCTGGGCCAGATTACATGTCTGCTAGTGGTAATATAGCCTTAAGTTAGTGGCATTCCACGACCTTGGTACTGGTCTACCGTCTAACTCTTCAAACTAGTAAACCCCGGTCCCTGCATGGCCGACCACTCTGTACGGCCCTTCCCAATTCGGACCGAGCTTGTCATCTGAGCTTTTCTTCTTGTTTCCCACGACTTTCCTTAAGACTAGGTCATCAACCTTGAAGGTGCTGGGCCGAACCGTTCGTGCGAAGTTTCTGGTCACTCCTTGTTGGTAGGAGGCTAGTCTGATCTTAGCCGAATCTCTTCTTTCTTCAGTCAGGTCCAGATCCTTCTCAATTGCTGCGTTGTTGGTGACCTCTTCAAATGCTTGAGTTCTGATCGTCGGCAGTCCGGCTTCCAATGGGATGATTGCTTCCATGCCGAAGGCTAATGAGAATGGGGTCTGTCCTGTGGAGCACTGAGGAGTTTTTCGGTAGGCCCACAAGACACTAGGAAGTTCTTCGGCCCATCTCCCTTTTGCTGCTTAGAGTCTTTTCTTAATGCCACTGCCGATCGTCTTATTGGATGCTTCTGCCTGCCCGTTGCCTTATGTGTAGTGGGGGGTTGAGTTATAGAACTTGATTCTATGCTCGACACAAAAATTGGTGAAAAGATCCCCCACGAACTGAGTGCCATTGTCCGAGATGAAGGCATAGGGGATGCCGAAGCGAGAGACGATGTTTTTCCAGGCAAACCTTTTAACGTCCTTGTCCTCGCTGGTGACCAACAGCTCGGCCTCTACCCATTTAGAAAAGTAGTCCGTTGCCATGATCAAGAATTTGAACCCTCCTGGTGCCGTGGGGAGCTTGCCGACAATGTCCAAGCCCCACTGAGCAAAAGGCCATGGACTGGTCAACGACGTAAGCTCTTCGGCAGGCTGTCTGATGATCGGGGAGAACCTCTAGCAGGCGTCACACTTCTTCACAATCTGCTCCCCATCCTCCACCATCTTCGGCCACCAATACCCTTGTGAGATAGCCCGGTGAGCAATAGATCTTCCCCCTGTGTGGGCTCTGCAGCTGCCGGCATGGAGTTCTTGCAGTACTCCTTCCACCAACATTGTATGTACACAGAGTAGGTACAGTCCTGAGAATGACCGTCTGTAGAGCTTTTCCTAGGGGCCTAGCTAGAACCGAGCCGACTTGTGGACGATTCGGTGGTCTTCCCTTTTGTCTTCTGGCAGAGAGTGGTCCTTTAAGAATGAGATGATGTGGTCCATCCAACTGGGACCCTGATTGATGAAGAAGATGACTGATTGCTTTGGCGCTCTTATATTGGGCTGATCCAGGCTTTGGGCGCTAACCGTCCTCTGCTCTTTTACTTTTACTGCTGAGGCTATTCCAGCTAAAGCGTCGGCATGGGCATTTTGTTCTCTGCCGACCTGCTGGAGTTGGAATTGTTTGAACATCCCCAGCCTCTCCTTGGCTTTTTGCATGTATTTTTCCATCCGCTCGTCTCGGCACTCGTAATCTCCGTTGATCTGATTGACTATGAGCTGAGAGTCGCTGTAGATGTTGAGTCTCTGAATCTCCAGCTCTTTGGCAGTCTTCAATCTGGACAATAGGGCTTCGTACTCTACTTCATTGTTGAAAGCACTGAAGTTAAGCCGGAGGGAGTGTTCATGAGTGACGCCTTCAGGGGAAATGAGGACGACTCCAGCTCCATTCCCTCGACAATTGAATGCACCGTCAACAAACATCCTCCACGAGTCCTGATTTGGCAGTGACTGTGGGAAAAATTGGTCAGAAATTATTTCTTTGGCCTGAGGATCCTCTGGCCGAGGAGAGAATTCAGCCAGGAAGTCGGCCAAGATTTGGCCTTTGATGGCTGTCTTTGGCTAGAATTTGATATCGAAGTTTTCCATCTCGACGACCCACTTAGTGATTCGTCCGGATAGGTCGGCACATTTTAGCAACGCCCGGATAGGTCAGGACCACAATAGTATGCGTCTGGAAGTACGGTGCCAATTTCCTGGAAGCAATAACTAGAGCACATACAAGTTCTTCAAGAGGAAGATACCTGGTCTCTGCGTTGATGAGTGACTTGTTTGAGAAGTAGACCGGTAGCTGCTCAGGCCCTTCTTGCCGAACCAAGACTGAGCTGACGACATGTGGAGTGACGGCCAGGTATAGGTACAACTCTTCCCCTGCATTGGTTTGGCAAGCAGGGGAACCGAAGAGAGGTATTCTTTGAGGTGGCCGAGGGCCTCCCTGCACTGCTCGGTCCACAGGAAATGCCTTCGACTGTTCTTCTTTAATACCTCATAGAAGGGTCGGCATTTGTCTGAAGACCTGCTGATAAACTGGTTTAGGGCTGCGGCCAATCCTGCAAGCTTCTGTACTTCTTTTAGCATTCTAGGCTCTTCTATCTTCTGGATGGTCGAGATCTGAGAGAGGTCGTCCTCAATGCCTCGGCGTGTGATCAGGTAGCCCAGAAATTTGCCTGAGCTGACGCCGAATGCACATTTCGAAGCATTGAGCCGAAACTTGTGCTTCTTGCGAACGTTGAAGATGGCTTGAAGATCTGCCAGATGATGCTATTCTGTCCTGCTCTTGACCACCATATCATCGATATAGGCCTCCATGATGTCACCGAGCTGAGAGTTGAATATTTTCATGATCATTCTCTGAAAAGTTGCCCCGGTATTTTTGAGGCCGAAGGGCATGATCCTGTAACAGTAGAGACCTCTGAGAGTGATGAAAACTGTCTTCTCTTGGTCCGGGCCGAACATTGCAATCTGATGATACCCTCGGTAGGCATCCATGAAGCTCATCCTGGGATGTCCGGCGTTGAGTCGACCAGCTGATCAATCCTTGGAACTGGGAAGCTGTCCTTGGGGCAAGATTCGTTGAGGTTGGTGTAATCTACACAAACCCTCCACTTGACGGTCTTCTTTTTAACCACCACCGTGTTGGCCAACCAAGTGGGATAGTGAACTTCTCGGATCGCATGCGCTTCGGTCAGACGATCAACTTCTTCTGTGACTGCGTCGGCATGTGCAGCCGCTGATCGCCAGGCTTTTTGGACGACGGGTCGGCACTCTGGCCGGATGTTGAGATGATGGCTGATAAAATCTGGATCTACGCCCGGCATCTCATAAGTCGTCCAAGCGAATACTTCAATATTTTTCTTCAGGAGATTGATGAGATCCTCCTTCTCATCTTCGGCCAGCTGGGAGCCGACCAGAAAGAAGCGCTCCGGATCTTCGGCGCTCAGAAGGACGGTAACAAGGTCCTCAATATATTTGGCCCAGGCACTTGAACCGACATCCTCCAGCACCGGCTGATCTGGAACCTTCACCCAGTGAACTTGCTCATGGGTGACTTTTCCTTTGACAACAGCGATATAGCACTGCTTCGACGAAATTTGGTCTCCCCTAAGCTCCTCCACACCTTTGCTGTCGATAAACTTAATGACCTGGTGGTATGTGGAAGCGACTTCCTTGATGCTATGGACCCAGGTTCGGGCCAGAATAGCGCTGTAAGGTGATGGGACGTCGACTACCACAAATTCCACCTCAGTAGTGACCAAACCGATGGTCACTGGATTAGGATATTGTCGAGCGGCCAGACAGACGCCACATTGAATCCCACTAGTGGAACGTCAGTCGGTAGCAAATCTTCTGCCTTGTACTCCATTTTCTTGAACAGGGAGTAATACATGACATCTGCCAAACTACCGAGGTCAATAAGAACCCTTAGGACCTGGCAGTCGGCAATTTGTAGGGTGACGACTAGCGCATCGTTATGAGGGTGCTGAACCCTTTCCGAATCCCTATCTGAGAAGGTTATGGAATACCTGGAGTCCGTCTTTGGCTTCTTTGACATGGGCTGGACGACAAGGATTTCCTTTGCCTCTATCTGCTGAAGCTCTGACCGAAGCTTCTCCTCTCGTCAGTGATCCACCATCCCATGGATCACGTTGATGACTCATAGTGTCGGCTTGGGATCCTCCTTCGGCGCGGCAGCTGTCTTTTCTGCATCAATAAACCAAGATGGCCAGCGTGTCCAGCTCCTCAAGGAAGTCTTTGTAGGCTCGGCAGTTGGTCGTCAAGTGTCCTTTTTCTCTGTGGTAGGAGCGCCTGAATTTGTCGTTGCCGCCTCTCTGAGCTCCTAACCGCTTCTCCGGCCATCTAAAAATGGCTCTTTTTCGATTTTGCGAAGGAGCATTAATGTTGGTTGTTTTAAGATAGTGGTGTGGGCCATGAATTCATACGGCTTGTACGTCCGCGGCTCTCCCGGTTGGACAGTGTTGGTCTCCTTCGCTTGACCACACTATTGTGACTGGAACCGTGGCGGGAGCATTGCTAGGTCTTGCTTCTCTCCTCCTTGGCCTCTTCGAGTTTGGCGTGGAGCTCAATTCTGTCCATGATCTCATTCATTGTGGACGGAGGGAATAACATCAAATATTCGAATTCTTGGCTAGAGTGGTCCAGACCGAGCTTGAATGATGTCACTGCAATTTTTTGATCGCAGTCTTCAATCTCGTTGTAGAGGTCTCAATACCGGGCTATGTATTGGCGCAGAGATTCTGACCTCGCTCGCCGAAGACCGAGGAGGGAGTCAACCTATTTCTTGACTCTGGTGTTGGTGATGAACCGTGCCAGGAAGGCCGTTGAGAGGTCTTTCCAGGAGGAGATGGACCCTACTGGCAAACGGTCAAACG
>NMUG010006170.1:0-12734 GCA_002855965.1 Monotropa hypopitys | reverse complement strand
TAAACTACTTTGGCTCTGCCAATGGACCCGACTCCTCACCTATTCCAACTTCACTAAGTTAGAACAATTATAACCTCAACACTTGCTTAAATAAATTAAGACTTTCTTATAATTCATTCTTGCTTACTAAGGTTTCTAAAATACCTTAAAACCTTTGATTATAACTCCTCAAACGAACTCCAAACAAACTCAAAATAAAACCTCAAACATCCTAACACACCTTCCAAAAACCCTACTGATCGGTAGCCGGACCAATATGGGACCGACATACTGCCCGGTCGGAAAAAAATCTTGGGACAAACTTTTAAGCCTACTGGCATGGAGCCGGTATACCACCCGGCATGCCGGTCGGCATACAGGTGCCCCTATCATTCGTAAATAATTTCTGTTCATGGCGATTTTTCTCGATCCCTTCTTCTTCCAAACATCTAAAATCGATCTAAGACTTTTGAAATTTTGAAAATCATTCACACATATGGTTTTCCCCAACCATAATACATAACATACTTAAAAATAGAGGCCAATAAACACTAATCTCCTAATAATTCAAAGATTAAACAAGATTATCCTTGAAAATTCTTTAAAAACTCAATTTATCTTTAATATACTGATTTTTTCATGAAGCTTTATGATGTTTCAAACCACATAATAAGAAGATTACTTACTTGATAGTTTTTACACAAATTTGACGATGATCCCTTGACTCGTAAGCAAATCCCCACAATTTTTCTTCAAGTTCTTCCCTCTATCTATCTATCTCTATCTTAAGGAGTAACCACCATGAAAAAAATGAGATTATGGCTAAAAAATCCCTTTCACTAATCAGATTTTTCTCTAAAAAGACCACTTTACCCTCCATAATCTCATGCATTTCCAACAATGCCACTCAGTTTTATATTCCAACACTATAAACTTTAATAGGTTCACCAATTCTTCCTTACAAGAGGTTATTTCCTCACTAAAAACCCAATTCTATTTTAATTCCATTAAACTATTTAATAAGTTTATTAAATATGATTTTAAATGAGATGGGTGTGACAACTCACCCACCTTTAGGAAATTTTAGCCTCGAAATTAAGGAAATTACCTGAAACGAAAAGTCGTGGATACTTTGACTTTATTGCATCACCGCCTTCCCAAGTAGCCTCCTCGACGCTATGGTGCTTCCAAATCAACTTCACATACGGAATAGACTTTTAGAGAAAAAATTGCTCCTTACGATCAACTATTCTCAAAGGTTCTTCTGAATAGAATAAGTATTCCCATATTTCTATAGCATCCGCCTTCAATATGTACGAAGGATCCACAATATATTTGTGGACCATAGAAATATGAAAGACATCATGTAGTCTCGATAATTCCATTGGCAACGCCAAACGGTAAGTGGTAACTCGAACTATTTCTATGATCTCATATGGTCCAACATATCTTGGAGCTAATTCCCCTTTACCCTTGAAATGAATGACACCCTTCCATAGAGACGCAAATAAATACACAGTCCCTAATTGTAAACTCTAAATCACGACAGCGATTATCGTCATAACTCTTCTGCCGACTTTGAGGAATCCTCAATTTATCCCGACTCAATTTCACACACCCAGAAGACTGCTGAATCAATTCAATACCAAGCAACTGACATTCATGAACCTCACTCCAACAAATAGGCGTACGACACCATCTCCTATACAAAGCCTCATATGGTGCCATACCAATACTACTCTGGTAGCTATTGTTATATGCAAATTCCACTAACGGTAAGTAATCATCCGAAGTGCCCTGATAATCAAGCACACATCCACGCAACATATCCTCTAAGATCTAAATAGTCCTATCCGATTGACCATCCGTTTGAGGATGAAAATCCATACTGAACTTCAAGGAAGTTCCAAAAGCCTATTACAAACTATGCCAAAACCTCGAAGTAAACTTGGGATCTCGATCACTCACAATATAAACAAGAGTCATATGAAATCTAATAATCTCATCTATGTACAACTTAGCATATCTTTACGTTGTATAAGTTGTTCTCACTGGAAAATAGCGAGATGACTTAGTTAATCGACCTACTATCACCCAAATCGTATCAAACCCTCTAGAGCCATGAAATAACCCAACAACAAAGTTCATGGTTGCTCCCACTTCCACTCAGGTATAGGTAAATTCTGAAGCAAACCTGCAGGTCATTGGTGCTCTACCTTAACCTACTGACAAGTCAAACACTTAGCCACAAACTCTGCAATATCTCTTTTCATCCCTTTCGACCAAAAAATTTCAGGAAGATTCTGATACAATTTGTTTCCACCCGGATACATGGCATAAGCCAAACTATGAGCCTTCTACAAAATCTCACGCCTCAAATCAACATTACTAGGAACACACATTCTATCACCGAATAATAACATGTCATCACCTCTATTTTTGAAATTGAAACTTTCTCTACCATTTACTTGTTGTTTTATCTTCTTTATTTGTTTATCTAATTCTTAACCATCTCTAATATGATCCACAAATATGGGACACACAATAAATCGGGCCAATAAAACATCATATACACCCAAATCAAACTCATCATTCAACTATTTCATTTCACAAAAATCTTCTATGTTCGCACACCATACACAAGACAAACTTACAGCCGATTTCTAACTCAAAGCATCGGCCACCACATTGGCCTTTCCCGGATGATAGTGAATAGAGAAATCATAGTATTTTATAAGTTCTGTCCATCTCCTCTACCTCAAATTCAATTTTTTTGGGTAAACAAATACTTAAGGCTTTGGTGATCCGTATAAATTTCACATGTGACGTCACTTTTTAAGCACAAACACTACATCAACTAAGTCCAAATCATGAGTAGGGTAGTTTAACTCATTTGGTTTCAACTGACGAGAAGCATATGTGCTTGACTATGGAAGTACTGTCAAATTAACAACAAAAACCCAAGCATAGGGCTAATTCGTTGCAAGCATAATACCCGAAGTATGAGATCATATCCATAGAGAATGGTAAGATATTTTTGGTTTTGAGTTGGTTGTGACTGTATTTCAGCGGTAGGACACTAGCCTTGATTTTTCATTGGATTTGTTTATACTAAGCTATACTACTTGAATTAAAGACTTGTTAACTAAGGAGGGTGAAGTCAATGGAGGTTGGCTACCTTAGACTTAGGTGATTTACACACATCCGTATTTACTCGAACTAAGGCCAAGTCAAGGCCATCGTTCGAAAGATAAAACATGAAAGTCCCTTTTAAGGTAGAATCTAGGGGTTCCAAGAGACTAACTTTTTTTTAATATTTTATCAAACACTTGGAGGGCCATAGCTCCAAGCATCCAGTGTGACAAGAAATTTGTCAACACAAGATCAAGGAGGTTAACACCTACAAGTTTTGACCAAACCTAAGTCAATTCCCAAGGTCAACCTAAATCTAACATTGAAAATGGATGTAAGTAAAATCAGCCAAGTCATGGAGTAACCTCACTCCATGACTTCCCCTATAGACTACTCACACATACTAAACTTTAAGGCCATTATAACTACTTGGAAGATTAAAGGCGTGAAAAGTTACACACAACTAATGCAATAAATTAAATAGACAGAAAGAGAAGAAACATACCAATAACATTAATGAAGAATAGAATTTCCAACTCCAAGTGCAAAGTAAGTAAATAAAGAGAGAGAGAGAGAGAGAGAGAGAGAGAGACAATGGAGGTAGAGAGATAGAGAGAAGAGGAGGCTAACTAAAAACACTAGTTAGAAAAAGATATATCATAAAATGAAAGCTAGGGCAACCAAATTCGGGGTTGCCCTATATATATGTCATACAAAAAGTCCAAACAATGGACAAAAATATCTCCAAATGTATATAAAACACATATAAAATGTTCCAGATTTTAACAAGAGGGACCGGTCCCCGTAGGTACGGGGGACCGGTACCCGCAACAATTAAAACCCTACTGCCCAAATCATCCATAAAATGTGACCAAAGGGACCGGTCCCCATAGGTACGGGGGACCGGTACCCACTATTGTTCTTTCCCTCTGTAGCAAAACACCTCTCTGTATCTCAGATTTCATGTGGTAGGGATTGATCTCTATAGGTATGAGGGACCAATACATGTTGCTCTACAGGCCTTCTTTTAGAAAATAACTCTCTATATCTCTGGGAATACAAGTAGAGGTGCACAAAATGGCATGTCGACGTGCACCTCGTCGTTGGTCAAAGAAGGCACAGAATGATATATCGACGTGCACGTGAAGAAAATGAATTACATATCATCATGCAATTGCTGGTTTTCTGTAGAATTGGTTTGGGCCTTGGTCCTCAATGCTGATAGCTCTTTCGGATCATCCTTGACGCTTCACCGTGTCGTGCAATGTCTGTGGCCGGTCTCTTGAAGTCATCATGGATCAACACGGGGCTAGATCCATTTATTTAAAGCGCAAGTACCTGAAAAACACTCAATACTACCACAAGCATAAAATATATACAAATGACGCATATAAGTTGTGAAAGACCAAAATAGAATGTAAGTTATCCCCTTATGACTACAAAACTAGGGGCTAATCACACACCCCAACTTACACATTGGATGTCCTCGTACAACCGACAAAGGAAAAAATATGTAAACTAATTACTGGAAATGAAAACAACTAGCTATATGCATGCTACTAATCCCCCTGCATGTGTCTCAAATACAACAAAATAATGTAACTACAATCTAGAAAACATGCAAAGAGGCATAGTGAAGAACAATGAATAACCATAATAGTGGAAAAGTAGGTGACACGTAATTTATAGAGCCTTGATTCCAAACCTCACGGAGGTTTTATGTATCGCTCTAGAATCCCACAAAAATAAGTAAACATCCCATGCATAGTGTAGACAATATGCGCATTCAACACACAAAAATAAGCGTGCAACAAGTAAGCAAGCACCACAAACCCCCAAACAAAGAAATGGTCACAAATTGTTATCCACGTCACAACATCATTCATCAAAACGTGCGTTGACAAGTGTTCAAGGAATACAAAAGATCATCAAAGGTCTTAAAGCTTCTAACGATATTTGGGAAATAACAAAAGAGGGAAAACACAAAATAGAGAGGGACTCAATATGAGCTTGGTTTGTCTACTCGAGCCGCTCCCAAACTCCCAACCTAAACAACAAACGGCCTAAGGAACTGGCCAACAAAATACACAACATAACTCGAAATGACAAAAACTAAATACTACAAACAACCACCAACTCCAAACCATCACTCCGACTCTTCCTCTCGGTCTTCTTATCTCTCTAACTCTAGATCGTAATCAACAAATCTACCTCCCAAACATTCTTCTTCTCGGCAAAGAAACCAACAGAACATCTTTACAATTTTATTTTGTTTGCTCCCTTGGCTTTTGAGCCGGGCCTTGATATGCCATTGTTCGTGCATTATTTCATCTTTCCGTCCACTAATAATGGAGAACCATTGTTTGGTTCTCTCTTGAGGTGTCCTAGCACTTGGCCTTGACGACCCCACCTCATTCGGATCCGCCAGATGTGACAATGATTTGCTCTTCTTTAGAGATGCCAAAGTAATTGCCCCGGATATCCCCGGAACCAATTTTTCCACATGCCTTCCTTTATAACCCGCTTGCAAGCACAATGCCATATTCATGGACGGGAAGGGGATGTTTCCATTTGTCTCCCCTTTCACCCGAAAGGCCTCAATTTGCTTCCATATAAAGAATGCCCAGTCCACTCTTTCCCATCTTGACCCAAATACATAGATCAACTCCCCGTCTTCTTTTGATGAAGTATTTTCTTTGCTAAACAGGGTCAAATTATAGTTCACAATTGTATTGACCACCTTATACATTTCTTTCAACCTCCCTTGAACATATCGGCGGGTATGGGGGCTAAGAGATGTCAGGTCTTCTATTATGGTTTGAATGATATGGTCGAGATCCCGGTTCCAAGTGGGCTTAATGAATGTGATATCGTTAGGATCCGGTCGTGCATAATACAAGTAGTGGGCAATGACATCGGGGGTAATCATCACCGTCACCCCGCCGATGGTTGAATCTATGATATAATTTTTGCCGATGTTTATGTTTTCATAAAATGCCAAGAACAACATCGGGCAGTACCCCTCAACTTGTCAAAAGAAATGGCATAACCCTTGAAACACAATAGTATCCCCAATCGCATACCCCCCCATATCACTACGATCGACTTGCATCTTGCAAGTGAATTTTTGGGTAATCAATTTTGAAGCCCATGCCTTTTGCTCCTAGAGGCATTCTTCCTCCTCATCGGACCTCCTCTTATTCCTCCTTTCATCCCCTCATCGGTACCCTCCTCTTCTTCGCTACTACCCAGGTGGCAGCTCAAGCTTCCCTCAATACTTTTTCCCTTGGCTTTTGCCAAAGCTCGAGCTGATGGGTGACTCGTGTTAACTACCAGCAAGGCCACAGAGGCCATTGCTAAGATCTACCATACACATAAGAGGAGAGAAAAGTTACCATCATTCGATGCCCTGATGAGTCCACTTGTTCCGAAAACCCTTGCCATGGCTGCGATTATTGCTCAAGGAGAAGTGTAGGTATGGGGTTAGGGATTTTTGTGAGGATTTCAGAGGGTAAGTGAGTGATTAGGTTGAGAGAGAGAGAGACAGAGAGATTTAAGAGAATAGGATATTGAGAGTTCGAGGGTTTTGAGAGAGGGAGAGCAGCAGTCGAGAAAAATAGGGTGAGAGTGAAAATAGACTGTCAGGGCCTTTTTATTTTTTTCGGATCTGAATGAAAGGACCGGTCCCCGTAGGTACGGGGGACCGATACCCGTGTCTTTTCTGAGGCTACTGGAAAAAGGGCAGTGAATTTTTTCTCTAGATTTTTTCTTTGGTTCTTTCCTTCTGCCATTTCAACCTCCCAACACATTTATGATGAACCATACTTCTCCGACGACTCCATCCCACAATCATCACCCAAACCCCTCCTTACATCCGGTTTCCTAAGGTAAAAACAAAGACGGGACATGGACTAGGCTCAACTTTTAGGACAAGGGAGACTCGTGGGTGGTTTATTCATATAAATAATGCCTTAAGTCATATCCTAGTGTATTCCATGAATGTCTCAACAATGGTTTTAGGCGGGGATTGAGAACAAAGTTGGCATGAGAATGTTTCAAGAAATTGAATTGCCACTCTTGTGACGTATGCAACACATTTTCTCATTTGTTGGGCTTATCATTAAGATTCATGAGACCCCTAAACATGGATGCTAAATGCGGACTGTAAAGTACGTCTAACTTGCCACGTGATATAGGGTCAAAAATGGAGGGCAAGATTTAAGAAATTGTGCAAAAAGTGAAAAAGTACCAAAATGGGCCACTATGCAATTCCCTCCCCCAACTTAAAATGAGCAACATCCTCGTACGATGTAAAGTGCAAGATAGGAGAGAGAGAGAGAGAGAGAGAGAGAGAGAGAGAGAGAAAAGAGTATCTCTGGGGTGGAATGTCGACCACCCAATGTCTCGACCAAATATGAGGACTTTTTGCCATCCTTGTTGTTCGTCATTGGCCAAGTTTACAAGACTCACTCCTTCGGCCCCCTTGTGGTGCCATAGCTAGTCACACGGGGCCATTGTTGGGGCTTTATTGTTCTTACAACCACGACACATAATTGCACCCATGCTTAGGGCTCCTAAATGCCTCACTCACCGCAACTTAGACCCAAATCACCAATGCTAGTGTGGTAGCATGTTTACCCTGCAAAAGTCTTACAAGTCAACTACCTACTACACAAGAAATGACTGTGCACCAATAAGGAAATGGTGTCGAGTACTCATGTGACTTCCACGGGTCATACTTTTCTCCCCACTTTCTCACTTGGCCATGTGTTAGGGAAGGAATCTCTTAGAATTTCGCGGTAGGTTGCTACTTGACAGATGATGGCTCACTTTTTGGAGAGATACCCCAATCGGCTTTCACTTCCATCCCTACTCTGCCAAGGTAATACCAGATAACACATAGTCAAGGCTAGTCCATAGGTGGCTTTACTGGACCATCCATAGCCGTTCAAGCACGACAAACACATGGGATATCTTAAACCCCATTGATTTAACGTCTCTTAGATGCATGCAAGCTCACAAATTTAAGCGCTATTGTCTTCCTGGTATATGGAATCGACTAATTCCTCCTCCACTAATGCCTCATCAAAATTTTTTGAAAAAGGTTTTAGGCATTGACCATTCACTTTGAACAAGTTACCATTTGCTGGTTTGGTGACCTCAATGGCACCATGAGAAAAAACCTTAGACACCACATACGGGCCAACCCAACGCGAACACAACTTATCCAGAAAGAGGTGAAGTCTAGAATTGTACAATAAGACTTTTTGACCGACCTCAAAACTCTTTCGGAGTATGTTTTGGTCATGTGCCCTTTTAACCTTGGCTTTGTTGGCAATCGTGCTATCATATGCGTCCATCCACATCTTCTCAAGTTCATTGAGTTGGAGCTTACGGTGGGCACCAGCATTGGGTAAACGATAGTTCAAATGTTTAATCGCCCAATATGCCTTATGTTCAAGTTCTACTGGGAGGTGACAAGCTTTTCCATACACCAACCGGTACGGTGACATTCCAAGCATGGTTTTAAAAGTGGTACGGTAAGCCCAAAGAGAATCGATCAATCGTAGAGACCAATCTTTTCTACTTGGATTCACCATTTTTTATATGATGTGCTTTATTTCCCTATTGGGAAGTGCTGCTTGACCGTTTGTTTGGAGATGGTAGGTCATCGACACATTATGAGTAATGTCATATTTTTTCATTAAAGATTCGAATGGCCTATTACAAAGGTGCGTGCTTTGGTCGCTAATTATTGCCACTGGCATCCCAAACCTTGCAAAAATGTTTCCCTCAAAAATTTCATCACCACCTTGTTGTCATTGGTTTTAGTGTGGATGGCCTCCACCCACTTGGACACGTAGTCTATGGCTAATAGAATGTAGAGGTAACTGAACGAGTTAAAGAATGGCCCAATGAAATTGATGCCCCAACAATCAAAGACCTCAACCACAATTATATTGGGGAGGGGCATCATATTTCATTGGGTTACACTCCCCAATTTTTGGCACCTATCGCAAGTCTTACAATATGCATAGGTGTCTCGAAAGAGGGAAGGCCAATAGAAACTGCATTGGAGGACTTTTGCAGAGGTCTTCTTGGAAGAGAAGTGACCCCCAAAAGCCTCGGTGTGGCAAAACCATAAAATGCCTTTTTGGTCTTGGTCGGGCACACACCTTCAGATTATTTGGTCCGGACAATATTTGAACAAGTAAGGATCATCAAAGACGAATCTCTTCACCTCACTTAAGAAATGTATTTTATTATTAGGGGACCATTGAGATGGGAGTTGACCCGTGGCTAGGTAGTTTACAATGTCCGCAAACCACAAGTAACACGTCACTTGGAATAATTGTTTGTCCGAAAAAGAGTAAATGATAGGCATGTGTGAGGAATGGTCATCAACCTACAACCGGGATAAGTGGTCTGCCACAATATTATCCACACCCTTCTTTTCCTTGATGATCAAATCAAACTCTTGAAGGAGTAGGATCCACCTAATGAGTCGTGCTTTCGCATCTTGTTTTGTTAGCAAATATTGTAAGGTGGCGTGGTCAGTGAAGAACACAATAGGGGATCCTAGAAGATAGGACCGAAACTTGTCTAGAGCAAAAACTACGGTAAGCAATTCCTTCTTCGTAGTGGAGTAGTTCATTTGCGCCTCATTGAGGGTCTTGCTTGCATAAAAGATGACACATGTCTCTTTGGCTAAGAACGGCCCCAATCGCGTAGTCGCTCGCATCACACATAAGTTCGAATGGCATGGCCTAATTGGGCGCTCGCACAATAGGAGGAGATGTGAGGATAGACTTGAGTTTGTAGAATGCCTTTTCACATGCCTCTGTCCATATGAATAGGGCATCTTTGGAAAGAAGTTGGCACATGGGACGTGATATTGCGCTAAAGTCCTTAATGAATCGCCGGTAGAAACCGACATGACCAAGAAACGAGCGGACGTCTTTAATGCACTTGGGTGAAGGAAGCTTGGCGATTAGATCAATTTTGGATGAATCAACTTCAATCCCCTTGGACGACACAATGTAGCCAAGCACGATCCCATGGGTGGACATGAAATGACATTTCTCCCAATTTAAGATCAAAATTTTCTCCTCACAATGCTCAAGCACTTGCTCAAGATTGACTAAGCATTCCTCAAACGAGTCTCCAAAAATGGAGAAGTCATCCATGAAAACCTCAACAATCTTTTCAATCATGTCGCTAAAAATCCCCATCATGCACCTTGAGAAGGTTCTGGGGGCATTGCACAAGCCAAAGGGCATGCACCAATAAGCGAAAGTCCCAAAGGGATATGTGAAGGTAGTTTTGTCTTGGTCCTCCATGGCAACCTCAATTTGGTTATAGTCGGAGTACCCATCCAAGAAGCAATAGAAAGTGTGACCCATAACCCTTTCTAAGATTTAATCAATGAAAGGAAGAGGGAAGTGGTCCTTGCAAGTGCTTGCGTTCAATTTGTGATAGTCTATACAAACACGCCACCCGGTCACTTGACGGGTGGGAATTAACTCATTGTTAGCATTTTTGACCACTGTGGTGTCGGACTTCTTTGGCACCACTGTATGGGTGAACCCCATTTGCTATCCGCAATCGGATATATGATCCCCACATTCAAAAGATTAAGAACTTTTGCTCGCACAACATCCTTCATGATAGGATTCAAACGTCTTTGTGGTTGGCGAGATAGGTGCACGTTATATTCAAGATAGATTCGGTGCATACAAATTATGGGATCAATGCCCTTAATGTCGGCAATAGTCCATCCAATGGCTTTTTTGTGTCATCGGAGGTCTTCTAATAATTGAATCTCTCAGTGATCCTCAAGGGAAGAGGAAATCACCACCAAAAAAGTTTCATGTTCCCCCCAAAAGACATACTTTAAGGAATCGGGGAGAACATGCAACTCAAATTTGGGAGCCTCCACTCTAGATGGTAGCATTTTGTGTTCTAATGGAGGAAACTCCTCAAACTTTGGGGACCAAATGTCTGTCCCCGTGACATCTTCCATGTCTATGAGGGAGTAAATATATTCCACCTCTAGTGTGTAAAGAAAATTGGCCTCTTTGGCCGTCAAGCAATGCTCAAGTGGATCTTTGCATAGAACGTCGTCGACATAATCTTGTGTAAGAGTGTCAATAAGATTAACATTATGATACTCATCATCATCCTCTATTTGTATAGACACATTGAAAACATTTAATTCGGTTGTCATATTCCCAAACGTCAAGTTCAAAATTCTAATCCGACATTGGATAACGGCATTGGGCGTGGCCAAGAAAGGCCTCCCAAGAATGATGGGAGTTTGGGGTTGAACCTCAATGATGGGGCATGTGTCTAGAACAATGAAATATACGAGGTAGACAAATTGTTCCACTTGAACAAGCACATCCTTTACCACCCCTTTGGGGACACGTAAACTAAGGTCTGCCAATTGCAACGTAATTTTAGTGGACTTTATCTCCCCTACCACAAGTTGTTCACACGGAATAAGGAAGCAAGTTTACACTCGCCCCCAATCAAGCAAGGCTCGCTCAAACAACGTTCCCCCAATTTTAACTGCAATCGTAGGACATACAGGGTCCTTGAATTTTGTAGGGATGTTGGTTTGGATAATCGAGCTCACTTTATCCATTAAAAACACCTTCTTTTGCATGTGTTGCTTTCGCTTCGCCGTGTATAAGTCTTTGAGAAATTTGGCATATGCGGGAACTTGTTTGATCGCATCCAAGAGGGAGATGTTGATCATAACTTATTTATAAAGCTCATACACCTCGGTGTTTGATGAAAACTTGTTTGGCACCCTCAACCGGTGAGAATAAGGGGCCAGGATAGGGCAAATAAATCCACTTGAAACATCATCTTGTTTCGACTTAGAACTCTCACCTACAGTAGGTGGCTCCGGGGTGGCATGGGTCACATTAGAGATAGGTGGAGTAGGTAGCAATGTAGGAGTGGGAGGCTTCAAATGGATTGTTTTATCAACTTCCTTCCCTCTCCTAAGAACGGTTATTGATTTTGCATCTTCAAAATTTTGGGAAGGGTCGGTTGGACCGACCAAGAAATGAACACCTTGGGGGTTTGTTGTGGTTAGGAGGGAAATTTTCCCTTTTCTTATTGTATCACCCCAAGGTGTTGGTGATCTTAGATAATTGCCCGTTTATATCCCCCAAAGCTTGGGCATGTTGCTCGTTTATGGAAGATTGCCCTTGCATGAACAAG
Source organism: Monotropa hypopitys (assembly GCA_002855965.1). Taxonomy (NCBI): domain Eukaryota; kingdom Viridiplantae; phylum Streptophyta; class Magnoliopsida; order Ericales; family Ericaceae; genus Monotropa; species Monotropa hypopitys. The sequence continues at coordinate 389 of NMUG010006170.1, read as the reverse complement.
GCAAGGGCATCCTCCAATGTTGGCTTTTGAGGCCGAGCATAAGAATTTTGCACTTGTGGGGGATAGTTTGGGGGAAAAGGATGTGGGTTGTATGTGTAACGACCTAGAATTTTAAATAATTTCCTAAATATTATTATGGTTGATATCAGGCCCTATTCGATGAAATTCAATGGTTCGGGGTAGTTAGAGTCCCCAGTGGTAGATGACGTTGTCTTAGGTTATTCTGGCAATGTGCCGAGGGTATTATACGCCTATTATGACTCTGAAATTTTTTCTAAATTCGAAAATATTCTTCATCAATGTCGTATATAATTCAATTACGAATCCAACGCAACTTGAATCGTCTCAATCGGAGTTCGGACGAGAAATTTAGGCCGAAAACTCTCCGT
>NMUG010006169.1:0-12735 GCA_002855965.1 Monotropa hypopitys | reverse complement strand
ATTATGATGTCCATCCATCCTTATGGCTCCGGATTATGATGTCTGTCCATCCCGTGGCTCTGGATTATGATGTACGTCCACCTTTCAAGACCGACCGTCTGGATTGTGATGTCCGGGTCACTGCGATGAAGACCGTGGCTCCAGATTATGACGTTCGTCCACCCTATGGCTCCGGATTATGATGTCCATCCATCCTTATGGCTCTGGATTATGATGTCCATCCATCCCGTGGTTCCAGATTATGATGTACGTCCACCTTTCAAGACCGATCGTCTGGATTGTGATGTTCGGGTCGCTGCGATGAAGACCATGGCTCCGGATTATGATGTCCGGCCACCTTGTGGCTCCAGATTATGATGTACATTCATCCTTATGGCTCTGGATTATGATGTCCATCCATCTTGTGGCTCTGGACAATGATGTTCGTCCACCCTATGGCTCTGGATTATGATATTGATCCATTCTTATGGCTCCGGATCATGATGTTCGTCTATCCCATGGCTCCAGATTATGATATCCGCCCACCCTATGATTCTGGATTGTGATGTCCATCTGTCTCGCAGGGCCGACCGTCCAGCTTGGCCGGATCGATGCGTTCAAGATCGTGGCCCCAAGCTTGGGTAATATCCAGCCACCTAACCATCTTTTATATGTCTGGCATCAACCCGGACCTCTCGCCCTCAACATGGGCTTTATCTTATGTCTGGCATCAATCTGGATCTCCTCTCAGCGGGGCTGCCTATTGTATGTCCAGCCTCCCCTATACCCTGGGCACCGTCGGAGCTATCCCCTTATAAAAAGGGACGCTTATCCTCCATCCCACCGGACTCCTATCGAAAAAGCGAAAGATCCATTTCGGTTCAACACCCTTCTGATGGAACTTTTATATATCAACAAATATTTTACACGAGATTTGGCAATTACAAAGGAAAAGGCACAGTACAAGCACTCCGGCGTAAAAGTCCCGTCAGACTTATCTAGGGCTCCCTATCCAGCAGCACCAGAGGAGGGATCTCAGGTTCCGAGATGGCCGCCTCAGCCCGGATGGGCGAATCCTCGGGCACCCCCGCGGCATCGAGCGCTCGTCTCTATGCTTCTTTAAAGGCCTCCCTATAACCAACCTCATGGGCTTTGGGGCAAAGCTCGTGCACCTGTCGCCGATAGCCAACTTTGGCATCATTATACCCCTCTGTATATGCCTTGATGTCGGCATCCGCGGCGGCCTTGTGAATCTTCTCCTCGAGGCCCTCCTTTGATTGCCGAAGGTCATCTTCGGCTACTGCAAGCGTCTCTTTCAACTTATCCTGCTCTGTCGATGCTTCTGCAAGATGCTGAAGGAGCAGGTCTTTCTGGGCTCGTACAGGTTCAAGTTCATCCTACGTCTTTAAGGCCCGCTGCTCCCAATTATAGGTCTTTTTAAGCAATTCCTAGGTAGCCTTATACATCCCAGAGTAGCCCTGGCAAGCCTACAAAAGACAAAGCACCATCAGTAAGCAAACGGCAATCCCCATTAGGGAGCGAGTCTCCGGTACCTTTATGAGATGCACCCCGGCCTGATCATACATCTCTACCACCCCGGTCAGAAGGGCTCTCATGTCAGCCGGCAAGTTAAGTGCCTGAAGCAACGGGTGTGCGAGTGTCGGATTGGCGTCCACACTATCCGACCTCAGAACAGGGTGACCGGAGCGTTTTTGAAACTTGGGAGCCCAGGGCCCAAAATCATCCCGAGGGACCAACCAGGAAGAGGGGGTCCAGACGACGTCATACGTATGCCCCTCCGGCACTTCATAGAGCTTCTCCTTAACCAAGAGCAGCCTCCCAAGAATTCCCCCAGTCGGATCCCTTGTAGGAACATCCTCCGTCACAGCACTAGATGGGACGTCCCTCCTAAATCCATCAGATCTCTCTTCAGCGACCTTCGAGGTCTCCCCCACAAAATACTGGTAGAGAATAGGCATCTTCCGTGGAGGGGCACGCCCACGAACAATCGAAGCCGCCACCACTTTCCTTTTTTCCCTGGACTTCCTGTCCTCCAAGAAACTCCAATATGACGGCTCGTACCCCAGTAGAGTGGGGGCGTCTCTTCCCTTAGAACTCAAAAGTGCAACGATTCGTTCATCTGAAGCGTCTTTTCTCAGAAACTATGAAATCAAGGGAACATCTTCACATGGAACAAACATATTCAGATAAAGCAGGGTCTATCAGGCGATAGGAAGAAAGGAAGGAACCAGTCTCTGATCTGGATCACATAGCACTGTCGGAACTGGGTTCAGTCGCGGCTCCCCCGGCACGAAGTTATATTTTCCAAAGATCAGTATATATGCGTCCGTCCACCTCTCAGAATCCGACAGCCATAGGATAACATCCCCGTAGGGCTTGCGAACGAATAGGAAGTACCTTACGGATGACCTATTGCGTGAGAGACGGAGAACATCCCCATGAGGTCCGCCACATAAAATTCCAAGTTATACTTCTCACACATCACTTGCACAGAACAGATGATCCAATAGCTGTTGGTCGACAACTGACTGGGGATAAGCTTAAACACACATAGGAAATACCAAAGATGGAAATGTAGAGGAAACCTCATCCCTGCTTCAGCGATCGCCATCAATGGAACGATTATTTGTTCCTCGGTATAACTTACCACCGACCCCACTTCAGCAAGGGCAACAGACGATGGAATCCGGAACCGATGATAGAACTCGTCAATTTCTGCTAGCCCACCACGGAAATAATCCAAATAGGGACAAGGCCGACTACCCTGGTTCCTGAGCGGTCGTCCTCCAAGGGCGCATCTCGCACGATCATCCCTCATGAACCCTACGTAAGCTGAACCTTCCTCATCCGAAAAATGGCGAACTGTGGAAGACCTCCGGTGAGGCGATGACGACACGGAATCAGCAGACTCTGGGAATGCCCCCGTCGATGACTCGCTGGTCGACAGCCAAAACAATGAGTCAGAATCGTCATTCGAGCTAGGCAAAGAACTCAAAGTGATTGTCTCAACCATTGCGACCGAAGGAAAATGTCCGAAGGTAGAGGAGCTCTGTGGAGGATCTATAAATTGTGAATGTGTCCCGAACGGTCGACCCCAGTAGTCTATTTATAGGTCACGCCCAGGTACAACCTAGAATTGTCAGTAATTAATTATTTACGCTAATATCGATGCAAGCCATTTGACCGATGAATCAATGCATGACACGTGGCGAGCACTGACACCAGTGTTGAACCATAGCCTGTCAGATGACGTCAGTCCGGGCGAGTCCGTTCCCCAGAAACAAAGCATCCGGCGCCTTAGAATCAATGCTTCCCAACAATGTTGGGAAAGATTGAGGGGCTATTGTGGGGACCGGACCTTGGCTTCAAGAGATCGGATCCGCCCGACTAGATCAGAGTCCTCCCGGGCCCTAACGATTCCTCGCTCCCTAACCTGTCGGTCTTGCGGACTTTCAGCAGAGCCCTTCCGTCAGAATCATACACCTAAAGAATCAGTCTGGGGATTGTCAAACGAGCGACCACTAGCCCCTAGCTTCCACGCCGGCCAGTAGAGTATCAGCATTACCCTTATCGCAGGGATATGGCTCCCGACCGACTGGATCTCTAGCGGAGGGTCCACCCCCGGTAAATACCCCAGCGTGGAGCGACTCGGGCGCCTGCTCGCGGATCCCTGCCCGAATGACTGATCCAGTCCGTTAACCATACCCGGCCCATCTGGGCCTGCCACATGTACCGATCGGGCCCGATGTCGCTTACGAAAGACCACGATGCCCCATCCACGTGCCAAACTTGAGCCCCAAGCCAACTGACCCCTATAAATAACCCTCACAGGGTACTGTTCACGGGACACGATCCCGTATGAGAACCGTCCAGCCTCTTTGTCTTTTTGCTTTTCTCCCACAAAGAAAGTCGCTAACTTAAGCATCGAATTCCCCGTTTGTCATGACCGACCGGCGGGTACTAACCCCTTGTCTCGCAGGAGCCCAGTAGGAGGACCCATTTTCTTGTCCTTGTAGGGACCCACTCAAGCCCCGGAGCCAAAGTCCGACTTTGTGATCCGGACTTCCAGCTGACGACCTGAGACTGAAGAGCTAGCCGTCAGAAGGTTCCTCCAGAACTGTAGCCACCACAATCATCCATAGTATCATGCTATCCACTATGAATCTAGATCTGAAAAGGAATGTTTGAGTAACCACACGCCGAGTAGAAACATGTCACGATCCTGACTCATCTTTTGAAATCATCGAAACAAATATCAAGTGATTTACTTAACCACTTCATGGCAGAACATAACATAATTATATTAAAATACAATAATGAAGATCATATACAGCGGAAGAAAAGAAATGTAATTAACGTTTTAAAAAGAAAACGTACACCTTTAAGAATATGCTATCTCCCACACTAAATTTTAATTCTCTCCACTACATGTCAGTGTATCTTTTCTGCCTATTTTTTGTTGTCTTTAGTCTCTCTTGGATAACTTGAATCTTTTTGGTGGACATTTGAACAATTTCTCGCTCAAGAAATTGCCTCTCTCCAACTTCGATCCAACATATAGGTGATCGACATTTCCTTACATATAGTGCTTCGTAAGACACCATTTCAATGTTGGATTGTTAACTATTGTTGTAGGTGAATTCGATCAATGACAAATGACTTTCCCAATTACCCTGAAAATCAAGAACACAAGCTCGAAGCACATCCTTTAAAATTTGTATCACACTCTCTATTTGACCATCCGTGTGTCGATGAAAAGCCGTGCTAAATCGGAGCTCCGTACCCATGGATTTTTGTAAGATCCTCTAGAATTTAAACGTGAATCTAGGATCTCGGTGAAAAACAATAGAAACAGGCATCCCGTGCAATCTAACAACCTCTTGGACATATAATTTTGCAAGTTGTTTCAATGTTGAAGTAGTATTGATTGTGAGAAAATGAGCAGATTTAGTTAGTAGATCGACAATCACCCAGATAGAGTTGTTATCTCTTGTTGTTGTCGGTAATCCTAAAATGAAGTCCATTGCAATGTGCTCCCATTTCTATTCTGATACTTGTAATGGATGTAGTAGTCCTGTAGGTCTTTGATGCTCGGTCTTGATTTTATTCACATTCAACGCAGTATGAGACAAATTCGAATAGTTATTGTTTCATACACGACCACAAATACACCGCCTTCAAGCCCTGATACATTTTGTAGTCCCTGGATTTGTGTGTTTCCTTTAATATTTACTGCCAAATATCTGCTATATGTAGAACACATATCCTTAATTTGAATCATAAAATGTCATGGTCAAATGAAAAATCTACTTTCAGCTCGGTCATTAAATCTTCAATGATCTTTTTCAAAAATGTATATTCATTTTTATTTTGTTTTACCACCTCAAATAATACCAGTTGCATGGAAAATATTGTTAACATTGAAGATTTCTGGATTAGCACATCCGCCACCACATTTGATTTGATTTTCTAGGATGGTATTGGATTGTCAAGTCACAGTCTTTTATCAACTCCAGTTGCCTTATTTGTCATTGATTGAGTTCTTTTTGCGTAAATAGGTATTTGAGACTTTGGTTATCGGTAAACACTTCACTATGCACCCCGTATATATAGTGCTGCAAAATCTTCAATATGAAAATCACTGCTACTGGATCTAAATCATGTGTGGGTTATTTCTTTTTATGTTGTTTCAATTGCCGTGAAACATATACGATAACCTTGCCATTTTTCACCAATATGCAACCTAATCCCTAGTGTGAGGCATCACTAAGATAAAAAAATCCTTTCACACCTGATGGTAATGTCAAAAACAGTGCCCAAATCAATCTTTTCTTGAGCTCCTAGAAACACTTCTCTCGTTCATGTATCCATTCATAAGACATACCCTTCCTTGTTAATTTCGTTAGTAGTACTACAATTTCAGAAAAGTATATGACAAATTTTGTATAATAACCGACAAGGCCTAGAACACTTTGTACCTCTGTCACGGAACTTGCTTGAGGCCAATTAGAAATTGCTTATAACTTCTACAAGTCCATCGATATGTCATTCCCATCAATCATGTGCCCTATAAAAGCGATGCTAGTCATCCAGAATTCACACTTCTTGAATTTTGCATACAAATTCTTGTCCCACAAAGTTTGCAATACTTTTTGAAGATGTTTAGCATGTTGTTCCTGAGTCTTTAAATATGCTAAGATATTTTCAATAGATACAATGATGAAGTCATCCAAATAAGTACACACACATACACAATAAGAGTTAAGAATTTACCCACCGGAAAAGTCGTCAGAGCTCGGAGGTCACCGGAGAACATCCTCAACACCACCACGATCGGAACCCACCACCGCGTAGATCTCCTGGAGCTTGACAACGGTAGTGGAGGAGGTTTTCTTCAAAGGTTCAAGGAAGAGCCAAGGTTTGAGATCCACCGGAGAGGGATCCTCCACACAACTACGATCCGTGTACGTCACCGCGAAGCCCTCGTCGCGCTCTACAACCTTTGTGAAGGCCACAAACCCTGAAGCTCCATGGATTTAGGTGGATTAGAGAGAGGAGGGAGAGGTTTCTAGGGTTTAGAGTGAGAGAGGGAGAAATTTCAGAGGAGAGGGTTGAGAGAAATGAGGAGTGTATATTTCGGAGGAAAGCTGGACCCGCAACTTAAAATCGCCAAACTGTAACCGTCGTCAGGACGAGACCCCCGTCATCCGAACGAATACCTACCATTGTCCGGACGAACACCACCATAGTCTGAACGAAGCCTCCTGGAGCAAAACCCCACATTTTTTCACCTTCGTCCGGACGGGATCAACCCGTCGTCCGGACGATCCTCCTAGAAAATGCCCAGAATGACTTCAAACTTTTCCCAAACCTTCCCAACGCAACCCCGGACATTTCCAACATGTCTCGAACATCGAATAAGCATCCTAAGGCCACGTCGTGGCCTTCTACAAAGCCACGAATGTCTCTAACGATCAAACAAGTGATTCGAGGACCTACCGAAACATCTCGCTATCGTCCGAATTATATGCCGAGGGAAGAAACTCAAGACTAAGAGGTCCAAACCGATTTGAAACTCCCCAAATTATATTCCAACACCAAAGAATTGAATTTAAAAGGATTTTAGAAATCCGAGTCATTACATCTCATACCCCTTAAAGACATTTTGTCCTTGAAATGGAGTAAAAAAGGAGAGGGGATGAAGAACCAAACCATCGACTAACGAGGTTAAGTAATTTACTCCTCAACAATTGAATCGGAATCAAAATACACTTCCACAACAAACTCCTCAAGAGTTGGATCACACGAAATGCAAAAATACCTTCCGAAGGGATGCTTGGATTCGATACGGTTGTTAAGACACTCGGTTGAACGTAGATACAACCTTGCCTCAACATCAAATGATTCATCCGTGACAGCCAAAATGTAAGGGCACACTTCACAACCCGCATGCTTACGAGCATGTCATAAAAATTATAAGGGAATGCTTCCCGATACGACACAAATACACTAACGCGAACCAACTACATAGGGGTACCAAAAAGGGAGGGTCCTACGAGTGACAACCTCTTCAAGAACCAAAATTTTCAATTCTCCCACTATGGCTCGCACTCTAACAAAGTATAGATGAATCGATTGCTACCGACGTCAACACTTTCTCTTTCGATCTACAAACTCGCACATAAGTAATCCTCAAGTTGTCGTCCACCACAAGCTAACCATCGCACTACGGGTACCCCTATAAATAAGGATACACCAAGAACAAGCCGATACGCCAAGGACACGCCGAGGATATGTCGACACGGCAAGGACACGTTGATATGCAATAGACATGCCGATGCGTCGTCGCGCTTTAAGACCATTTACACGAATGCCTGGCAAATCAGAACTAGCGAGGATACGTCATCGCACCAACACCCACAAATCAACCAAAAATAAATGCATGCATGAATATGCTCCAAACTCTCGAGCCAAAGAATACACCACACTAAACACACACATCCTAGTGTGGTAACCGTGTGACCTTGGTGATTTGTTTTGAGATGCCCCGGCTGGTATCTCTTCTCAAACCAATTCACCACATCAAATGTATATCACATAAACAAGAAAGTACTCACGCACCCACACATGCCAAATATGCAAGTGCCAAGCCCAAACAACATGGCACAGCACTAAACTCACACCAAGTCTAGACGCTAGAGTGTCAAACACCAAACACTCAATCCTCCGAACAAGAGGAATTTCCATCGGAACCAAAATGAGACGAGATTAATAAACGTCACCCCCTAGAAGATCGGGACAAAGCGACATACTACATGGGTGTTTCGTAACATGAGACATAACTCGAGTGAGATACCACCAAGAACTTCTTGGAGTTATAATACACACCTCATACAATAAGAAGTCAATGGGATGCCATCCAAGAGTCAACAAGTCTTACGATATATATTTGAACGGAACACGACTCAAACGGGTGCTATCAAAAGTCAACAAATTTCACAACCAGTCACAAGACAAGAACAACAAAAGAAACAGGCACAAGGGGGAACATCAATACAATGCCCAAAACACAATAGGAGGAACGTTAGCCTATGACTCCGTTGACATACGAACAAAGGTGAAAATAAGATTTGCAACCCGAATTCATCGTTCTACGTTTAGAACCCTACAAGCCAAGTGGCCCAGGTACAAGATTTAAAATCGGGAAATAGATTGGAAAACCAACACATCATCCAAATCCATTGCTCGAACTATATTCGCAACGTCACACGGAAAAGAGTGGAGGAAGAGTTTCTTCTTCAGATGCAATTTCGAAATCATAGGAATATCTCTTCATACTATCGCCATCGTACCCCCACCACGCTTCCACTGCGCTACTCTGATGCCAATACTAACAATTTTGAATGTATGGAGGATCTTGCAAATCCTAAAGAGCCAAGGGTTGGCCTCAATCGGATCATCTAATGAGAAACTATGAAGACGATGATGGAATGCACACACATGTTCCTCAATCGACTAGGTCGCCGAGCACAAATGCATCTAAGGCCAACGCACGACCACTGGATATAGGACGCCAACGGTTAGCCCCAAAATAACTCTAACACTACAACTCAGACTTACGGCTAATAAAACTAAGATGGTCTTACAAAAGATTATGACCAATGGGTCATACTCCTTAAAAAGAAGTATTCTAAAATCTCGGCGACACCTCAAGGTTCTCCACTAGACTACAGAAAGACTTAAACTCAAATAGATCGATATGCCTCAATCCAAATAGCCTCAAGGGATCACACGCTCTAACAACAGGAAAATAGCCAATTCTTCCAAACTTGAGTGACCCTAATAGGAAATTTCAACACCAACGATGACCAAGTCACAAAAGATTGAACATACCATGCCGCTAAGGCCAACCTTTACCTTCCCAAACCACAAGGTAAGGAATGAGTACATGAAATGTACAACCGATATGATAAGATAAGGGAAAACATCGACGACAAAACTAACGCCAATCTACGTCTGATTGGCATCCAAAAATGCCAATTGCAAGCCTCCTTTCCTGCACCTTCTTATTGAAACTCTTACTTAAAACTTGGATTTAGTATGGGATTTGTGTTTACTCGTGATTCTCTTGCTTACTTGTAAAAATCAATTAATTTCATTAAAAAGTGCCTTGTGGAAAGAGAAGCTAAGCATGCAAGTGAAAGTGATTGAAGAAGAACAAGTGGCAGCGAAAGGAAGCAAGCAAGAGGGCAAGGCCAACAGTGAGCTTTACTCCTGGGAAAGCAAGACTCTAGTATCAGGAGTAAACGAGAATAAGAACCATGGAAGAAGTAGCAGAAGGCAAGTATTCCCGAGAGAGATTTTATTTATTCCCGGGAATGAAGTGAACTGATGCGTTCCATCAGAAAAAGGGAAATGCGATTATTTCAGGATAAAATTGGGGAAAAGCGTAATTTCGGCAAAAGAAGTCCTGCTAGACAAAAGGGGAAGTATAAATAGAAAAGTTTACTTTCCGTTTGGGGCATCTTTGGATCATCTTTTCACTTTTTACTTTTTTTTCTTTTGGGCAGTTAGAGATACTCATGGAGATAGAGAGAGAAAGGGGATAGAACAGATTTTTCTTCATTGCTGAGTTCATAATTTTCTGCAGATTGATTTTCTTAATTCCTAAGGAGTTACGTTAGAGCACAATTTGATTACCAGTTTAGTTTACATTTTCGCATATAATTCTAGATGCTAATTGATTGATTGAGCTTAATTGCTGTAGTTCCGTAATTTCTGCTATAGATTGTAGAATTCCTTTGGTTTATACATTGTTTGAATTAGATCGTATGGATAACTAAATTATATAAGGATCTGATTCAAGGGGCCTAATGTAAATTGTCGTATCATATATCTCTCTCTCTCTCTCTTAATTTGGTTGGTTTTGAATTTCGGAAGGTAAATTGGTTGTGGGAATTTGAATTCAGCTTGAGGTTCATCTTGGGTTTGATAATGAGTTGGCAATCTCAATTTGCCACTCATTATGCTTAATTGAGATCCAATCGTCAGCTGGGTTGCTTACTCCTGCTCCATTCTTACCTTTCCCTTTGTTTGGTAATTGTAATCCGAGAGAGGGTAGAGACGTGCACCGGTAAGTACATTAGGTCTTGCGAATTAGATCCTTCCTTCTCTACCCTTAATTAGCCGTTAATTTCGTGCATTTCTCTCATCCCCTGTTCTGTGTTCTTGCAGAATCGGGAACAAAATCTCATTGGATTGAACTATTTCCCTACCTAAGTGCTTCCGCAATTTAGAATTTAACAACTAGATTCCCTGTGGAAATGACCTGGATTCACCAGATTATTATGCTTGATTGGTTGTGCATTGTATAAGAATAAATCATCTACGCTTGGGTGATTTTCCCTTCTTTTTAGTTCCACCGAGAAAACAAATTCATAAATAAAAACACAAATCAAAAAGTACCAAGCATTTTTGGCGCCGTTGTCGGGGAATCTTGGCGTTTGTTAATTCTAATTTCGAGTAGTACATTCATTTTTGTTTTATTTTTTCTGAAAATCCAAAAAACAAATCATAAATCAGAAAATACCACAGAAAAAACAGTGCATAGAGTCTTATGTGGTTCAGGCATCATCGTATCACCGGGAGTAAAGCCAATTACTACCGGGAATACGGAAGTCAGGCGCTACAGCCCATCTCAGTGCAGGAACAGTACCAATCGTTATCGGGAGGAAAGTAATTACTACCGGGAAGCAAGGCAGGACCAAAGGTGTTAAATAGAAAAAAAAATTGAAAACAAATTGCTTGTCTACCGGGAGCAAAGTTACTCTCTACCGGGAGTACAGGCTAACTAAAGGCATTCGAAGTAAACATTAGCAATTGCTACCGGGAGTGAGGACAGTCTCTATTGGGAGTGCAGGATGGACCAAAGTTCTAAGGTGAGCAGAAGCATTTGCTACCGGGGAGTGAAATATTTCACTACAGGGAATAAAAGCTGCTGGTGAAAAACAATAAGCTGTTGATTACTGTTTTTTGTTGCGCTTGAGGTACCACTCTCTCTTACTCTTGCAATTCAATTCGGGTGGCCATCATTGGTCTTATTTTCTATTGTAGGAGTAGGAAGAAACGTAACTTGTTGTGGCTCCTGAAGTGGAGAGAGAGGGAATTTTTGGAATGTGGACTAGAGCACCTAGGGATAGACTAGTGCGAAGAAATTCTGATCCCTTGATTTTCAATCCTAACACTCGTCCACAATTTGACGAGCAACAAATGGAATTCCCAAATGATAATCAAATACCTCCCAATCCTCCAAAGTTCCAGTTGAACCACAATGGGAGGGATGGAATCAATCAACAACAACAAAGAGTTGATCAATTTGTGGAAGAAGAAATTAGGAGTAATCATGAGAACTTTCAAATAAGAACCATGAGGGATTATCTCAGTCCTTCATGGTCATCCACCCCCTGATGCATTATTCTTCCCATTGTTGCTAGAGAGTTCATTGTTCGGCCAGGTTTGTTACAACACCTCCCACATTTTCACAGTATGGAGAATGAAAATCTCTATCTCCATGTCAAGGAATTCGAGGAAATTGTGCGGACAATGTTGGAACACAATCAACGTGAGGATTTTGCTTACATCAAACTTTTCCCATTCTGCTTGAAAGACAAAGCAAAGACTTGGCTCAATTCTTTGAGACCAAGGTCCATAACAAGTTGGTGGGAGCTCCTCAAAGAATTCTTCAAGAGATTCTTTCCCGCACATAGAACGATTTCTTTAAAGAAGCAAATTCAAAATTTTTCTAAAAAATCCAACGAATCGTTCTATCAGTGTTGGGAAAGATATAAGGAATTATTGAGCTCGATTCCCCATCATGGCTACGAGCCATGGCAACTTATGAGCTTCTTTTACGAGGAAACGTCTCCTAAAATGAGACAATTTATTGAAATGATGTGCAATGGGGATTTTTTGAGTAAGGATCCGGATGAGGCGTTTGAGTATTTTGAACATATCTCTGAAAATGCCCAATCATGGGACACCTATGACCCAAACGATCGAACAAGGAACAATCAACCAATGGGAGAAGGGAAATATCAATTGACAAACAATGAGGATCTTCGAGCGAGGATCACTCAACTATCCCAGAAAATTGAATAGTTGGAAGTAAGGAAGGTTCATGAGGTGACTGCCCAACCTAAGGCAGAATCCTCTTGCACAATCTATGAGAAACAAGAT
>NMUG010006168.1:0-12735 GCA_002855965.1 Monotropa hypopitys | reverse complement strand
CCATGTGATATCCAAATGAATTTCTTTTCTTTCCAAAATCTCCAATTTATTGGTTCCATAAGATTTTCAAAAAACTACTCGATTTGACGAATCAAGGAGTTCATTTCAAGAAATTTCCTTATTCTTCCAAAAAAATTTCATTTCCATTAATTTATTTTAATTCTTCCAAAAATGCTCAACTTGACGAAATCAAAGAGAATAGTATTTTTTATTCATCATCTCACCCTCAACGAAATTAAGGGATGCAAATATCAAATTCCACATCTTCTCAACCTTAATGAAATTATAAATTATTAATGTCTGGTTAGCTTTTCCGTTTTGGTAGTTATCAACGACATGGAAAAGTTCTTCAATAGTGTATAACCTTAAATCACACTATAAATAACTAACAGTCATTGAATTAGAAACTAACTTTTTAAGGCTTCTAAAATACCCTTAAATCTTAGGTTATAGACCCCCCGAACAATCCCCAAACAAACCCTGAATGAACCTTAAAACATTCCAAAAAGTTCTGGAAAAAGGCCTGGGGACCGATCTCCATAGGTACGGGAGATCGGTACCTCCAATCCATAAACCTCATTAACCAACCAGGTACTGGTCCCCGACGGCATCGAAGATCGGTACCTCCAACATAGAGGACCCAAGTGTTGACAGGGGACTATTCCCCGACGATATGGGAGACCGGTACCTCCTGGGCAATTTCATAATCTGAGTGATTTTTGACAAATCTAACTTCTCCCAAATCCATCAAAACTCGATTTTATACACATAACTTCAAAAACCTTATACACTAATGTCATTCCCCAACACCCTTGATCATTATACTTGAATTAGGGGACTTATAGACATAAAACATGGTCTAGATCTTAGATTTTTTTCTAAATTTCCTCAAAATTCATCAGGAACTTAATCCTATTACAAATCCCAGATTTTTATATAAAAACATATATGAAATTTGTCAAGAAACATAAGAATGCTTACCTCCAATACAATTCTCTTGCAAGACTTGAAAGATCTATGAATTCCAAACCAATTTTCGAATTTGGTCTCTCTCATACTCTCTCTAGAATCCATAAGAATACAACTCTAATAAGAATGATTAGAATTAGGTTAATCCCTTTAACCAGATTTTCTGAGCTAAAGACCCTTTTCCCCTCTTTAAAACCCCCTTTTACTCAAATGCCACAAGTATTTACACTAAATACCTATACGTTAGATTGAATTCCTTAAATTACCCTAAGCATGATTTTATATTTCTTACACCTCCATTATCAACTAAATTCTATTATATCTTTATTCTTTTTAAAAATTAAGATAATTAAAATTCCAAAATGATACAGGTGTTAAAATGTATATATAGGTATGAGTCGCATCTATAGATGCGACTCTGACATCATCCATGATGTCAGTAGACATCGGCTGTAGATTGAGATCAGCAAGCATTTGGCCGAAAGTTGTCCAAATCACTCCAAAATCTGACGCGAAATTTTGTATCTTTGTGTAGGAATATGTACAACTTTTCCAAAGTTATTTTATTTTGTCCCATTTGGCATATAATGATCCAAAATGATTTTCCAAAATGATTTTGTTGTTGTGTCAGCATCCGGTGATCAACACAGTACAAGATTTGGCCCACACAGAACTCAAACTTATTTTCAATAAATAAATGTAAGTAAAGACTATTTAAGGAAGTACCCCCATTTGAATCTAATGGCATTTCTAAAAAATCTAGATTCTAATCATATCAAAACCTTGACCTCCTATTTTAGCACAAAACTAAAAACTGTACATTTTTTCAACGAGTAATTGCATGACAATTTTACCTTCCTCTTTTTATATAATTATAAAAAATTAGAGTTTACCATATAAATTTCTAAGGAAAAATTATCAGGATTTTTTATTTCAACATTCAATATTTTCGAAAAATTGTTTTTTAATACTTAGCCAAATTTTAGCGATAGACAAGAGTATTTTCATAAATTTTATGAATTATTATTTTAACTTTCAAGACTTGTCATTGGCTCATTTGGGGTCTTCGAAGAGCTGATATTTGGCTTCGTCCGAATGTTCTTGCATTAAAATGATGTCGTGGAGCTTGACTTTGCAAAATACCGAAATACCCTTGGAGTCTAATTTTGGTTCGAGACGTCCCGTATTGCCTGCTTTGATGCACCATGGGCCCCATTTCTGACGTGATGAAAAATACCATCATTTGTATCGGCTCGATTCATGAAGTTTAAAAATATCCACCACTTGAAATGGATATATTTTGAGAAAAGATCAGTTTCCATGTTTTCGTTCTGAATAAATGGATTTGCAGTTTGTGCACATCTCTCTGATGGTCATTTCTTCCTCATAACTGTTCAACAGGAAATGTTTGTCTTTTTATTAGAAATTCATAAAATTTTGGTTTGAACATTTTCGATGTCGGCTCATCATTCCACGCCACGATAAACAAAATAGCATCTACGTCCAACTAAATTCCAGTTTTTATTTCGATGATGTCAATTTTTGCATAGTTTTTTAGGAATAAAATTACTGACAATTTTCCATTTAGAAACATGATTTTGAACGTTCGTGTGAATGTTTGCTTAAAACAGGAGTGCAATGTTCTTTTGAGGGTATTTTCTTGTGCGTCTGATTATTGTTCTTCACAACATGTGTATCTACTTGAAATTTTTTTTCGTGTAAATATTCTTTGACACATTATCAATATTTCTTCATTGATGAATCATCAATGCGTCTGATTATTGTTCTTCACAACATGTGCATCTACTTGAAATTTTTTTTCGTGTAAATATTCTTTGACACATTATCAATATTTCTTCATTGATGAATCATCAATGCTCGATGCCTATTATGCTTGTGAGAAGTCTGAACATCTTAGAATTGTGTTTTGATCAGTCTTGAGCCCAATTTGTCCGATTCCGAGTAGTGGGTCAAAATAGGATATCAACAGTTGCCCTTCTTTGTATATTTTTTCACAGCAACAATTTACAAAGACAAAAAGATGCGTCATTTTGAAACACACTCATCTCTCTTATATTTTTCTTAGATTCTCAACACTATTTTTTTGCATCACATGGCTGCATCAGAAAAATTTCCTGTCTTGTCTCGGACACAGATTTGACATTGCACATTTATGGAGTAGGCCGACAGCCAAATTCATTCTGGTGAAGAAATACAATTCATTCCACTGAGTATACATGCGACAACAAAAATATATGTATACAAAGATAATTATTTTTTAAAAAAAAATTCTTAGAATTTTAAATTTTATATTTTGGGAATGTTGATTTTTTTATAATAGTCGGGCCTTGAGCCTGCCTACATATTCTTGGAAAGAATCAGATCAAATGTAATTTAATTCTGCATTTCTTTATTTCAATTTTTTTGAAAATCTTTAATTTTGATTTTGATTTTTTTATCCCTTAAAACATTCTGAGAATTTTTTATTTTTTTGCTTTTAAAAAAATGTGAATTTTTTATTTAGTATAAAATTTACTTTTGCTTTTTGTAGAGATTTTTATTTAAAGGAAACTTATTAATATTTTTTTAGAATTTTTTTCACAATTGTTATAGAAAATAGCCCCATAAGGATTGATATGATTTCGTACGAGGAAATGAAAATTTCAACTTTTTCACGTGATTTCGGACGAAAAACTAAAATTGAAAGTCTTAAGTGTATTATTGAAAGACTGAGATTGATAGTAGTCATGAGTAGACTACTGCAAAATTGAAATTAAAAATAGTCACGTATAGACTACTGTAAAATTGATTCTTCAAAAGTAGTCATATGGAGACTATTGTAAAATTGATTTTTCAAAAGTAGTCACAAGCATACTATTGTAAAAAACTTTGATTTTTGAAAAATAGTCATACACAAACTACTGCAAAAACTTTAATATTTTAAAAGTAGTCATAGGCAGACTACTGTAAAAATTTTAATTTTTAAAAGTAGTCATAGACAGACTACTGTAAAAATTTTAATTTTTAAAAGTAGTCATAGACAGACTACTGTAAAAACTTTGATTTTTGAAATTAGTCATAGGAAGACTACTGTAAAAACTTTGATTTTTGAAAAGTAATCATAGACAGACTAATGTAAAAACTTTGATTTTTTAAAAGTAGTCATAGGCAGACAACTGTAAAAACTTTGATTTTTGAAACGTTGGAACTTTTGATGATTCTAAAAAAGGAATCGAAACTTTGAAACTTTTTATGATTCCACATGAGGAATCAAAATTTTGAACTTTTAATGAAATTTTGAAAATTTTGATGATTCCAGACGAGAAATCAAAATTTTAAATTTTTTCTGATTCCGGATGAGGAATCAAACATTTTGAAGTTTTTGTGATTCCGGACGAGGAATCAAATTTTTTTAAAATCAGAGCAGCCCTTTGAGGATCTGGAATTGAAAATCAGAACAGCCTTTTTGGATCTGTAATTTGAAAATCAGAGCAACCCTTTCAGGTCTATAAAATTGAAAATCAGAGCAACTATTTCGGGTCTATAATTTAAAAAGTAGAGCAGACCTTTTGGGTCTGGAATTTGGAAATCAGAGCAACCCTTTTGGGTTTGGGATTTGAGAATCAGAGCAGTCCTTTTGGGTCTGTAATTTGAAAATCAGAGCAGCACTTTCGGGTCTATAATTTGTAAATTAGAGCATCCATTTCGGGTCTGTAATTTAATAATCAAAATAGCCCTTTCGGATGTGTACTTTGGAAATCAGAGCAATCCTTTTGGGTCTGGAATTTGAAAATTAGAGCATCCCTTTCGGGTCTGGAATTTGGAAATTAGAACAACTTTTTTGGGTTTGTAATTTAAAAATCAGAGCAGCTCTTTGAGGTCTGTAATTTGGAAAACATAGCAGCCCCTTCGGGTCTTTAATTTGAAAATCAGACCAGCCTTTTCGGGTCTCTAATTTGAAAATTAGAGCAACCGTTTCAGGTGTGTAATTTGCAAATCAGAGCAACCCTTTTGCGGGTTGTAATTTGAAAATTAGAGTAGCCTTTTTGGGGTATGTAAATTGAAAATCAGAGCAACCCTTTCGAGTATGTAATTTGAAAATCACAGTAGTCCTTTTGGGTCTACAATTTGAAAATCAGAGAAGCCCTTTCAGGTATATAATTTGGAAATTATAACAGCCCTTTCGGGTCCATAATTTAAAAATTAGAGAAGCCCTTTTGGGTCTGTAATTTTAAATTTAGAGCAGTCATTTCTGGTCTAGAATTTAAAAAATGCTCAGAGAATTGTTTCCACAACTCATGTGGATGCAACAGAGAATATTACATGAGAATAACAGCAAGCAATCTCTTCAATTGGTTTCCAATCTTAATAATCGTAGCCTCTTCAAGACATTGTATCCATTCTCCATCATCTTTCAATAATCCTCTTGCAATACATGCTGATTTGAATGTGTGATGCAAAACATTATTGACTATGCACAAATATTCAAACAACTCATATGATTTGAATATTTGGACTCACAAAGTACATTCTACCAATTGCAAATCCTTGTCTTCTTACTTCCCACTTATTTAGTGATTTTTTTCAAACAAAAAAACTGAGGAAAATCTTGATAGGTTAATTGTTTTACATCATCATGTTTTTGCACAACATGCAAAAAATAGTTAGAATAATAATTTGTCCATCATCTCTTGACACGATCTCATCTATTGACTCAATTGGATTAAATGGAACATGGTGCATTCGGTAAATTAAGTACCAATCGAACAACCATCAGGAATTCTTCATGTAAACTATGACCAAATATTCACCAAACAGACTCAAGTGGTCCTCGCACCATGATACTATTGAATTTTACCAATTCATCCTAAAACCATTGGTGTGTGATCATGGCCTTTATAAATAAACTTGTGAATGTACTTCACATACCTCATTCCTGCACAGACCTCAACATTAATATGACAATTAAACATTCGAGAAATATACGTAATGTATGGAATGACATCCCTATTATCAATGTCTTGTCCCCTAATAGAATATGTTTTACCATTGTTGATAAATAGTATATCCATGTTCATCTATTATGGTTGTTTCTGGAAAATCTTTAGGATACCTTTTGGTGCATTGACCATTTTCCATACACGACACTTGTAAGTTCCTACCTCCACATGGTCTATGTATCATACAATTCTTAACAATTTCGAAAAGTAAAGGATCATTTGCTAGATTTGGAAACTCCACGGCCACTAATTTATCAACCTGTTCACATGTTTAAATTTTGTTTGGCCCTGCAAGAAATATGAGGACATGCATATATGGTAGTCCCTTTTTCTAAAATTTAATTGTGTAAACATGTACAACCTTTCTTCCAAACACCTTATTTTTTCGATATCTTTCACCAAGCACTTTCTTTTCAACTCAAATACATGGGCAACCAAATCTAGACGTTTAGTAGGTTTCTGATGTGGTAATAAAGCTGCTATAATTTTAGGCCAATTAGGATTTACAATCATGGTGAGAAAAATATTTGGGTGATGGTTGTATTGCGTGATAGCCATTGAATCTTGAAAGATTTCAAACATATTTGTCACGTGAAATATAAATATGACAACATGGGCAAGTAAAGATAAACATATACCCATTCCAAGTGTGGAAAAAAAAGAAGGGAAAGGGAAATGGCACACACACACAATCATACATGAGTTTAAGGTTTACAAGTACAATAAATAAATATTACAGTCCGAGAAATATGAATTTAAACTCAGATAAAAACTGAAGGAGAATAAATATAGGTACCCAAAGGGGTAACACTCAAGTTCCAAGCTCCAAGCTAGACAGATGGGTCCGTACCTAAAATAGAGAGTTAGGCGACTGCCTAGTAGAGAAAACTTATACCCAAATATTTCCCAAGTTGAGACAAAAGATGCGAGTGCGAGAATAAAACATGTGTGTATCGTAGTTCAAAATCCTTTTCTAATTTCTTTCCAAACATCCATTTCCAAAATCATTGATTTACTTTCAAAAGCTCAAAGTGACGAAATCAAGGAGAAAATATCTCTTTCAAAATCTCATCTCAACCTTAACGAAATTAAGGGAGACACAACTACATTATTAAGAATTTGTTAAGTTTCGGTTTGTTTCGCGCTAGTTGCCTGCCAACTACTAACTGTAAGTTCCTCAGAATTATCCTACCTTAGGAAGGGCTCCAGTCGACCCCCATTGCGCAATGTAGTGAGTGTGAATCCACTCAGGAAACTAAATTCCTGTATGATAATATAGCCAACTCAACTTATCCTTCATGTTAATGGTCAATTAAAACATTAATTTAATTCAATGATTATGGCATCCATTCCTCCTATTCACCCATAGTGACCAAACATGAATTTTCAAAATTAATATCAAATTACTTAAATTGAAATATTAATAAGGTCATGAGACCATCTAGAAATCACCAATTTCAATGTTAGACCCTTCAATTTCAACATTTCACCATGACCCGAAATTAGGGTTTTCCAAACATTAGGGGTTTTCAAACTTTGTTTGGGGATCTTGAAATTGATGTCTAGGGGAGTCAACTAAGACCCATAGTGACATAGTCCCTCAACTAATCAAAGAATAATTTGACCCACAAGATGACTATGAAATAAATCCTCATCCTACTTAACATATGAAGGGGAAAGGAGAAAACCATCAAAGGATATACAAGGGATAGATGAACTCTACCTTGAAATAGATTGAACACAAAACTTACACAATCCTAGGTGAGGGGTTCTTCACGAGCACACGAACAAAGTACACCACGGTGTAGCCCTCGGCCTCCTCTCCAACGTTGGTGAAGATGAAAATCTTCAAAGATAGCTCAATCTCTCCAAATCCTAGAGTATATGGAGAGCAACAATGGAGGAGAGATAGTTGGGAGGTAGAGAGTGTGTGAAAACATGTTCTGGACATTTTTCTCATCCATACACGCATATAGGGTTGAGTTAAATGAGATTGCAATGACCAAAATGCCCCAGGGATGTTCTGCAGAATCATAATCTGGGCACCCATAACCGGTTATGCCATAAACTGCACTACTGGTTACGCAACGCTCTGTCGTTGCACCAAAACTGCTGCAGAGC
This sequence comes from Monotropa hypopitys, assembly GCA_002855965.1. NCBI lineage: Eukaryota > Viridiplantae > Streptophyta > Magnoliopsida > Ericales > Ericaceae > Monotropa > Monotropa hypopitys. Next base: position 4,645 of record NMUG010006168.1, on the reverse strand, counting down.
AGGTACCACTACCAGTTACGCATAACCATGGCTACCGATTACACATAACCAGGGATACCAGTTACACATAAACAGGGCTACCGATTACGCATTGCTCTATCGTTGTACCAAAACTGTTGTCGAGGTGTTTTGGTCCTAACTTCCTCGTTCGAACTCTGATTTGGACGATTCTAGTGGCGTTGGATTCGCAAATGAATTTCCTAAAACATTCTATGATTAACCACATCCACAATCAAAATAAGATTTTGAGATTAAAATCAATCAAAATCCAAAGAATGGGAGTAAAAATTATAACTTTGATTTAAATAAATTCTCAATCGTTACATCTCATACCCCTTAAAAGAATTTCGTCTTCAAAATTAACATAAGGTATAGGAAAAATGGATACAATAACCAAGAAGGATCACAACAAGATACGTTATAAGAGAAAAAATGCAATTTGAATTGATATAAGGGAACAAAATACAACGAAGTCAAAACAAATTTGGATATTTTACCCTCATTTCATCTTCTATTTCCCAAGTGGCTTCTTCAATGCCATGATTAGACCACAAAACCTTCAAAAGGGGGATGGTTTTTGTAACACTCTTAAAATTTGAAACCATATTTTTTTGAAGGAATATAAATAAGGATATGAGAGCATATGCATTGAAGTCTAGACCATAATCATCACCATTCCCACAAAACGTTTAAATGATCCACATAGTCATACATCACATGAATTTAAGAAACATTACAAAGTCGGGTGTTATCCTTACAAAACATGATAGACTTAAAAGAAATGAAAAACAAGTCCATGAGTTGGACCAATGCTCCAATGCTCCAATGCTCCTTCAAAATGTGCTTGAATTCACCAAGCTATGCCATTGGCTCTTTCCCTAAAAAGAAGAGGGTTAGGCCATGCCTAGTAGGAAAATCCCAAACAAGATTTCATACGATTGAATACACAAAGAGAGAAGGTGCAAGCATAGAAGTAAGGCATAATATTAAAGTGTGACTATCAAGTAAAAGGCATAGTAATCCAAAATGTTTGACGTGGTTGTGTTTGGTTAGATATCATATGTTCGCCTTTTATCCAATGAGAGCATTAACCAAATTCCATGAGTTACAAGGCTAGTTTCGTCATTAGGGGCTTATCAACCTCTAAACGTAAATTTCCTAGTGATTCCCGGGCCCGCCGAGAAGGCCCAGTCAACCCTCCAATGCACATTGTCGTGGGTGCCCGCACTAGCCACCCAAGGTATACCACCCGTATCAATAGCCAACTCAAATATCACAATCCACAACATGTTCCTCGTATAGAGTAAGGGCCAAAAGCCACAACATCATTCCCATAATTATTCGTATCATGATTTGTTCAAGAACCAAGGTCAAATTCTCACAATTTATATATGTTCCCACATGTCAAAACGCATGATATTTCATGAATTGTATGTATCTAGGTTCCAATTGCATTTCCCCCAAAATTTCACACTTGAACAAAATCTAGGTTTTTAATAAGAATTGGGGCTTTTGATTTCCAAGTAAGGATTTATGAAATTAAAGTCTCAAGGAATCCATATATATACCAATTGATCAACCCAGACGAGATTAAGACAACAAATAGACTTAATTCTACACAAACATCCAAATCCCTAATACAAAATCATAAAGATCTTGAGGTGTATAACAAGGATATGAGAACACAAGTTTGGAATCCCCTACCTTAGGAGTAGATACACACAACCTTGACTCGGAGCTCTACACACCAACGCGAACAAGGACCACCACTGCGAAGCTCGGGACGCACTCTACGACGTTAATGCTTCACAAATCCTCCGAAAATCATCTTTGGAGCTCCAAAATGAAGAGAGAAGATTGAGATTGAGAGAGCTAGGGTTTTAGGGAGGTAGAGAGAGAGAATAGGCTATTGGAAATGATCTCTCACGACCTAAAATGATATATATATGACCCCCACTCAAAAGACAAGAATACCCTTAATGAAGTTGTCCAGACAGCAGTTGCACCGGTGCAACGATTTCCTGCATCGGTGCAACCCTTGATCAGTACACAGAATTTGCCTTGTGCACCGGTGCAGACAAACCCTGCACCGATGCAAACCCCTCCTGCACCGGTGCAATCCAAAGCTGCACCGATGCAAACTTGCATCAGAATGGGCAGAAGGTTTCCAACCTTCCCTGCACCGGTGCAACACCACTTTGCACCGATGCACCTGAAGCCCGGACCAACAGTGCCTCCCTGCATCGGTTCTGCACCGATGCAGCCCTATTTCAAAGACTTTGCACTGATGCAGCATCAACTTGCACCGGTGCAACTGCACCAAAATGCAGAAAATGCTGCACGGTGACTCCAAGGTCTTCCCGAGACACCCCGAACAAACATCGAACACTATAACTAAGCTCAACGGAAATACTAAGTGGTATACGTATCTTTGAAACACTAAAACGGATATATTCCACACCCAAGGAACTATTTGAACCGGGATTCTAAACGAAATAAAATCTAAGTCGAATATAAATCACATTAAATTTTATGGAGTGTGACAAACTCCCCCTCTTATAAGAATTTCGTCCTCGAAATTTACTAAAACGAAAAATGCGATAGAAAGAATCGAAACGTTTACCTTATTCGAAAAGCATAGGATATTTCTCCACCATCTCGTCGCGTCTCTCCCAAATCGCTTCCTCTAATCCGTGGTTCTTCCAAAGGACCTTCACTAACGCGATCGTCTTTCCCCGCAAAATCTTCTCTTGCGTGTCCAGAACACATAACTATTGCTCTTCGTACGAAACATCCGCTTCCAATGCTAACGTAGACCAATCCAACACGTGAGAGGGATCCGGCTCATATTTCCTAAGCATAGAAATATGAAAAACATTGTGGATATTCGAAAGAGTAAACGGTAACGCCAAACGATAAGCAACTTCCCCAACTTTCTCGACGATGTCAAACGGACCAATGTAACACGGTGCAAGCTTCCCCTTCTTTCAAAAGCGAGATGTCCCTCGGCGAGGAGACATCTTAAAGAAAACACGATCACCCACTTCAAAAGATAACGGACGACGATGAATATCGGCATAACTTTTGTAACGACTTTGCGCTGCTAGCAATCTCTGACGGATCTTCTTCACTTGCTCGGTAACTAGTTGCACACTCTCTGGACCCATCACTGCAGAATCTCCAATCGCGGTCCAACAAACTGGCGATCGACATGGACGACCATACAAAGCTTCGAACGGTGACATACCAATGCTAGATTGGTAACTATTATTATACGCGAACTCAACTAACGGTAAACACTCCCACCAACTACTAAGGTAGTCCAAAACACAAGCCCGTAGCATATCTTCCCAGATTTGAATAGTGCGCTCCGATTGCCCATCGGTTCGTGGATGAAAAGTGGTGCTAAGATGCAAATCAATACCGTAAACTTTCTGTAAACTCTTCCAAAAACAGGACGTAAAGCGTGGATCGCTATCAGATATAGTAGACAACGGTGCCCCATGGAGACAGATAATCTCACGAACATACAAATGGCTCAAAGAATTCACAGACTGCGACAAACGAATCGGCAAAAAGTGAGCAGATTTATTCAATCTATCGACAACAACCCAAATGGTATCCTTCCCATCCTGCGACCTCGGTAAACCTGAAACGAAATCCATGGTAACGTGATCCCACTTCCACTCTGGAATTGGCAACGGCTGTAACAAACCTACTGGACGTTGGTGCTCCGTCTTCACCTGTTGACAAGTCAAGCATCTCATCACGAATATAACAATATTCTTTCTCATTCTCGGCCACCAAAACAGACGACGAACGGAATGATACATCTTGTCACCACCCGGATGCACTGCAAAAGGCAAATGGTGAAATTCATGAAGAATTTCCTGTCGGCATGGCGTCGGTACTAGAAATCTCCCTTTGAAGCGAACACTACCATCTTCGAACATAGCCCAACCAAGTGGTGCCTCACCATCCAAACATCTAGAACTAACTCTCAAAGTTTCCTCATCAGTCGATTGCGCCTCAATCACATGTCGAGATAAATCTGAATGAACGGTCAAGTCACACAAAGTGTCACCTCCTCCTAAGTCTTCGGCATGCAAAACGAAACCACTCAAACCCGAAACACTCTTCCAATCATGAATAGCTAAGTGAGCTAGGTAACAAGACCTATGACTCAATGCGTCCGCAACCACGTTTGCCTTCCCCGGGTGATATTGAAGCTCGAAATAGTAATCTTCAAGGTGCTCCATCCATCGACGTTGCCTCAAGTTGAGCTCTTTTTGCGTAAATAAGTACTTGAGACTTTTGTGATCTGAAAATAACTCGAACTTTTCGCCATACAAGTAGTTCCGCCAACTCTTCAAAGCAAAGATGATAGCGGCAAGCTCCAAATCGTGCGTTGAATAATTTTTTTCGTGCGTCTTCAGCTGCCTAGAACCATACGCGATTACCTTTCCACCTTGCATAAGAACACAACCCAATCCTTCTCGAGATGGATCACAATAAACGGAACAGCCCACTCCTCTCTCTGGAACATTCAAGATAGGTGATTAGCCTACGTTTTTGTATATTGTTAGGCTAATCCTACATCTGTTTTGATCCATATAGTGTACATATATTGTGAATTGTGGACATA
>NMUG010006167.1:0-12736 GCA_002855965.1 Monotropa hypopitys | reverse complement strand
TCGTATGATCATTTTGTTCCGTTTTATTTCCATTTCGGTTTTGTTCTCTTATAAAAGAAATATAATTCCTGTCATTCGAAATCAACTATTGGTCCATGCAAAAGGGAGTGTTTGTGCTCTATTTTTTTTCTCAAAGCAAGTGATAATATAGTGACTTTTGGGGTTCATTAACCATAATCATATTTTGTAAAGGAAATGAGCACTTTGAAAAGTACGCGTAAGTATGGTATATAGAGATTCACGTGAATGAAGTAGGCTTTTATTGCTTTTGATCCTAAGGTAGAGCTTGGCTCGAATCTACCAAATATGAAACTTATAAATTTCTTACTAAAACATTTTTGCCAGACCAAGCTCATGGCCGAAGCTCGGCTTCTGGCCAAAGGCCTAAATGTCCGGAGGTCTGAGCTTCTTGCCGAAGCAGAACTTAACCGAAGGCTCGTTTGATGGCCTAATGTTAGGTGTTTCCTTATTCTGGTCGAAGGCTCTTCTGACCGAAGGCCGTAATGTCGTACTTCCAGGTATAGCAGAGGGTCTTTATTGCACAGACTTGTTCGAAGGCCCGTGCATCTGTTTGAGGGTTACTTGGTCTCATATACTGACCTAAATGAGGTTTGTTAGAGAGTAACTTTTGCCTAGAGGGCTGCGCCGTGATAAAACTCAACTGGTTGGTCTGTTGTCGAATGGAAATGTAAGGACTGGCTGTGCTGCTCGGATTATTCGGTCGAGCACAAGCTCTGCCGAACTTCAACAAGGCCGCCACACAGAGGAAGGGAAATAGTTTGATTAACAGTTGTGCGGCTAGGCTCAGAATGAGTCTGCCGAACATCAATGAGTGTATTCGTAGCTTTTGCTCAACAAATGGAATGGCCGAAGGCCCAAATTTTAGAAGTGTAGCTTTTGGCCGAAGAGTGATTCGTTCAGTCAACTTCTGCCGGATGGTGTTAAGTGCGGGTTGAGCTTTGACGAAGTGAATAAGTGTCCATAGGTCTACAGTTGTGTCAGACTGAAAGAATGTCAAGAACTTTCGAAAGGATCCTTTGAGCAAGTGGTGTGTGCGGCTAAGAGTTTTGCCGAACACTAAGGAGTGTGGGAATGTTCCGCCAAGTGATTGGACAAGTAAGGACTTTATGACTTGGCCGATCGACAAGCTGCTGAACGGAGGGTTTTTCGGACATGCTTTAGAGAGAGAAATGAAGGGTGTATTTGCTCTGGATGGAGTTTGGTGTGAGGGTTGGAAGAAATGGAGCCTTATATTTATAGACCTGAGGGGGATCTTGATTTGGCGCCAAAATGGATCTGCGGCCGACCCGTGGGTGGCGCCTACCTGAAATTCTGACTGCAACAGCTTTTAGCCGCACACCGTTTGTCCGGACATGGTGTCAGCCGACCAGCCGATATTCCTTTCAGCGTTTCATCGGGATTCCTAGGCGATAACAGCTTTTAGAGGGAATCTCGGGGATCCTCAACTTTTGCAGAGATTCCTTTGCTTTTTGTTGGGTCTATGTACTTTCTTTTGTTCGTTCTGACTGAAGGCGAGATAGGATCGAAGGCCTAGCCCTAGGTGTTCGACAGTGCGGCTGCTTCGGCAACACGGCTGCCTAACAGTTCGGTCGCACGTGTTCTCTAGCTTTGGCCAAAGGGTGAAGCTTCTTATGGCTGGACCCTACCTTGCCGAACCCTACTGTCCGGAGGTTACTTGAGGCCAGATCTTAGTCTTGGGTTTTATTTTTGTTTGCGAATAATTTCTCAAATTCTGAATTAAATATTATTAAATAAATTCTTAGGACCAGGGTCTCACACTGGACCTCTGACACTTTTATTCAATTGTCGCTCTAATCATGATGACGTGTCGCCTTCTGCATTCGGTTTTCCCGCCCAGGTCGTTCCTATAAATACCCTCTTAGGGTTCCTGGTCCATCCTGTTTGCTCGAGCTTCATCTCTTTGGCGATTTCCGGCCACCGTGTAGGCAATTTCCGCGCGAGCTTCTCAGCAAATTCCCAGCGAAGTTCTTTAGTCCCTCTTCTTCCGATTCTCGCGATTCAGGTACTGATTTGTGGTTTTCTTAGCAAATACTTAGTTTTATCTTGAATTTTCCTATCGATTTAGCAACGTTTTAGCCAAGGGATTTAACTCTCCAAGCGTCTATGGGTGCCAGGAGTTTCTAGCTCTCATGGATTCCGATGAACTCCTCCCTGTTATTCATGGCTGATGGTTGAATCCCAATCCCAGTTCAGACGCCGTCTAACATGACGGTCCTAGTTCCCACCCCTCTGGGCAGGGACCTCGTTCTCTTTTCTTCCTAGTCTGTTGAGGACCGAAGGTCTGTCTTGCTCAAACCTGCTTCTGCTCTGGAAGGGTGTTCGGTGCTCCGGCTCATCTTCTTCGGTGTGACTAGGGACAAGGATTACCCTCTTCTCCCCGGTAGCCTCCCTTAGGAGGATCATCTCGCGCAGTAGGGCATCGATTTGGTTGTCCTTCCTTCCTAGGTTACCATCCAACATGCAAATGTACTACCTCGTGGTAAGCTTTGCCGAAGGATCATGGCATGGATTAGTATGGTAGCTTGCATTGTCAGCATGAGTTTGTCCAGGAGTACAGACAGTGGAGTCTTCCTCCCTAGTAATCTCCTTCCCTTTCGCCCTTCAATCATCAGACATGTTTCTCTTTGAGTTTTGATTCTTGGAGTTCATCTTCAAGCTTGAACAGAAAGGTATGAGAGTTTGGAGAGTTTGAGAAAGGTCTCCCCAGCAGAGTCGCCAATTGTTGGGGGTAAGCCTTTCAACTTGTAGATCCAAACTGCAGGTGGTGGAGATGGAATGAGCTATTCTGCAAAAGAGAGAAACGTTAGGCTACCGGCAGATGTCGCCAGTGAACCCTCTAATGGCTAAGTCAGCAAGGGTTTAGAGAGAGAGAATGCAATTTGACAGAGTTTTGGCTCTAGGGAAAGTGTACCTCAAGCATTGAATGCTTTCTTATTTTTAGAGAACCATCGACGAGTGTGTAGCATGCACTTTGGCGCGAGTAGGCCTCCACCCTGCACCATTGGACAGTGCACATATCCCTCATGCGTGCCTGAGTGGCAGGCCAACCGGTCGGCTCCCGATAGTGTCAGGTGGCGTCGTTTGACTGCATTGGGCGGCAAAAAAACTGAAAAGATGGTCTGGCGTGTTGTGGAAATCACGAAAAAGCTGATTTCTGTGTCATACATGTGTTTGTCATGTGCGCAGAATCCAGGATGCTTTCCCCCAAGGTAATCTTCCCTGCAGTCAAGGTTGTTGTCCTGTCTAGCCGAAGGAGCACCCTTTGGCATCGAGGGACCGTCGGCAGGGAGTTGTCCTTGGGCTGTGAGCCTTCAGTGCCGAAGCGAGCCCTAGGGAGCCCCCCTTTTATCGACCCTTTCCTTGCTCGGTCGCTTGACCTCTGGCTTGTGATCTGATCCTCTCGGAGAAATTCATGACTCCGAACTCTCATTGGTTCGCCCCCAAACAAAAAGAATAACGCGTGTATAGCCAAAGGGATGAAATTAAGAGAATAATATGTGTGTATCCAAAGGACTGTAATTAAAGAGCAAGGTGTATGTTAGCCAAAGGGCTGAGCCTCGAGGCTGATAATATGAATAATGTGTATGTGTGGAGTTGTATTTGCCAAAGAGCTGGAATTGTAAATTTCTATTATGTTGATTTGTGATACACATTAGTTGGACTGGATGAATCATCTATACGTTAGTTTTGTATTGTGGTAATTGTTCTCTTTTAGTTATTTATTTGCAAAGTTTATTTTAACTAATAAACTCTTGGATTTTTCTGTGATTTGCTTTGCATTAAGAATTCGAGATTCACATTCTGGCTTGGTGGTCCACTACAGAGTTGGAGTCTAGAGCTTGAAGGAGTTGAGTAGCACTTTTTGTAACACTCGTTCCTATTTAATCCAATTAAATGGAATTTAGAGGTATATTAATCATTATAAAATTATTATTAGTGGCACGTTTAGTGTTATTAACATGCTCGTGAAGAATTGTTGAGTATAGGGGCATCATGTCGTGCATGGCATCCTTGTGGGTGGTAAATTGTGGTGTCGGTAGTTGTGGCTTCGTTAGTTGTCATGAGTATCTGAAGTCGTGATGGTGTGTCGGTCACCAAGTGTGATATTAGAACTCCCGAGATTAGAGTTAGTATGGGAGACCCAAGAGTGAGAATTGATTGGAAATTCTTAGTGAGACTCGGGGAGGATAAGAATTATGTCATTTGAGTCTCGAGTACCTAGAAGGTTGGAAGATTGTGCGAGGTGTGTAGCCTAAGATTAATGGTGGTAGTCAATTTAATTGTCAAAGTGATTCGAGGTTGGTGTCTAGCCCTCGTATGAAGTTTAGGAGTGCCTATAAGGGTGTCTCTAATGTTTCTCGGTGTCGAGGTTGATGGGGAAGTGCTCGGATTTGAGTTTGGAAGGTGCGGTAGCGTTTCAGTGAAGTTTGGAAGGACTTGGAGTGAGCTCATCTAGACCAAGAGTTGGTCTCGTACAGACGAGGAACCAGAGATATTGGATTAAGGTTAAGGGGTGCTCGTCCGGACTGGAGGTCTCGGTCGTCCAGATGGCGGGGGTCTCGTCTGGACGGGGAAGGGCTCGTCCGGACGGGGAATGTTATGTGTGCGGAAAGATTAAGGTTTTTTTTAAGTATTTTTGGTCCAAAAACGTTGGGTATCACTTATATTCGTGTATTAGGGTTGGGGGAGGTTATTTTGGCCTCCATTGCACCCATCCATTGTAGAGAGAGGGAGAGGGAATAAGAGAGGGATTTTGCAATTTCTCGACGATCCGAAGTCCCGGGAGCGATCCGAGCCCGGATTTGGAATTTTCGGAGCGTAAAGATTGTCATACTTGGTAAGTTCTCCTTGATTTCATATTGTCAATGTTGGGGAATTCCTAGATCTTGCGTAGGAGGGTCACGAATGGAGAAATCGTTGTTGTGGTTGCATAATAGACGTCGGGAGTGGTCTTGATTCATATGTGGATGGGGGATTCATGGTATTTGGGATTTGAGGTCTAGGAGGTTGTATATCTCATGGCGAAATTATGAATTTGGGTGTATTGTCTAAGTCTCGATGGTGAGTATTTCACGTATAGGCGTCGTACCATGTGTGTAGCGAGTTATGAAGCCATGGGATTGTATGGATTTAGAAGGCGAGACCCGTGAGTGTTCAATTCATGGGTCGTGGTGATAAGTGATGGTGGTTGTGCCTAGAAATTTAATTGGGATTGTGAGAAGTTTAGTAATGCCATTAGATTCGCCTATGTCGGCATTCGCGAATGCGCGAGAGTATGGAGTAGTGGGTTTGGGTCGTGGGGTAGTGTGTTGGCCCTAATTAATTATAATTCTCTTATGCGTTATTGAGGTACCAATTGTGTATTGAAATTGGTACATGTGATTTTGGAGCAGAGCTTCCAACCTATCCGAGGAGATAGCATCGGTGCCATTCCCGCGGTATATATATGAGTATGGTAGATAATGAATTATAGTGTTATATATACGGACCTAGGTGCATGAACTAGGGGAAATCGAATGGAATCTAAATAATTGGTATGGTGGACTTGTTAGGAAATTTGAAGAATTCAATTAAGAATCATGCATTTGTGTGTATCACGGGTGTTGAGTAAGGAAATCCTTGTGAAAACTTAATTAATGAGGCGTATGGTTGTGTATACGTCCTTGGCATGGAAATTGGTATTTGTATGCATGTATAGGCCATTGGTATGATGTAGTCGACTGCGAAGTGTAGTCATCTAAGTGTTGGTGCATGGTTTAGCATAATGAAGTGCATGCGCATTGTTGACTTGTTTATGATTTAAAGGTGCATGAGCGGTGTTGTTGCATAAATACTCTATGCATGAATTATTATGTGGTGAGCCATTGAGATTGGCTATTGATTTATGAAGTCGAGTATGGTGCACACTCGTAGAGCTGGGCATAATGCCACTATTTTTAAAAAGAGCTGGACATAATACCACTATTTTTATAAAGAGTTAGGCGTATCGCCACTCTTTTATAAGAGCTGGGCTACATGCCAAATTATTTCTAAAGGTGGGCCAAGTGCCAATATATGCATAGAATTGGGCAAGTATGCCATTACAGTGGAATTATGCATAAATTACGGTGTAACGGTGTGAAACTATGATAATGCATGTGCATGTGGAATAACACGAATGTGATGGAATTATAAACGGAAAATAAAAGGGGGGGAATGGTAGTGCGTGAATGGTACTTATTGTATGTGCATAAAAGTGTGTATTAGCCCCGTAAGGGCCATTGGGTGTTACCACGGAGGAAGCGTCCCGAATAATGCAGGAAGTACATGAAGGTATCTGTGGAACACACCAAGAAGGAAGGACCCTTGCATACAAAATAGTGAGGTTGGGGTACTATTGGCTGACCATGCAGAAGGATTGTACCCAGTTGGTGCAGAAGTGTGACCCATGTCAGAGGTTCTCCAACATCTCTCACAGTTTACCGACCCAAATGAGCCCAATGAGGGGTCCTTGGCCCTTCGCTCAATGGGGCATGGATTTCACTGGGCCACTGCCTAAAGGAAGAAACCAATTATAATACGCTGTAGTGGCCATTGACTACTTTACTAAGTGGGTGGAGGCTAAGACGTTATCAACCATAACTGCCCGTGTCACCATCTCCTTTCTGTGGCATAGCATCATATGCAGGTTCGGCCTACCGCGCGTCCTGGTGGTTGATATGGGAAAGCAGTTTGATAACGCAGACTTCAGGGAATTTTGCAGCGCCAAGGCGATTCACATATATTGCACATCAAAGGCTTACCCCAGAGCCAACGGGTAAGCCGAGGTGACCAACCGCGAAATCAAAAAGGGGTTGAAGAAGCGGCTGAGGAAAGCAAAGGGAGAATGGCCAGATGAGCTTCATTATGTGCTGTGGGCCTTCCGCACCATGGCAAGAACGTCAACCGAGGAGTCTCCTTATGCACTATCTTTCGGAGCAGAGGTCGTCGTTCCAATTAAGGTAGAACTTCTCAACTATAGGATGGCATCGCTGGACGACATCGACAACAACGAAGATCTGAGGACCGAGCTTGATTTGCTGGAAGAGAAAAAGGATATGGCGGCTGCTAAGAATGCCATCTACCAACAACAGATGGCTAGGTATCATGACACCAAGGTTCGGCCAAGATCGTTCCAACCTGGTGACCTTGTGCTCAGAAAAGTTGACCCTACAAGGAGAAAAGTCAAACAGCTACAACCTAATTGGGAAGGTCCTTACAAAGTGCTGAGGAATTCTAAGACTGGAGCTTACAGGCTGACGACCCTCAGGGGGAAGGAATTGAGCAACCCGTGGAATTCCGAACACCTAAAACGTTATTACAAATAAAGATAAGGCATATTATTATGTTTCTTTTGCCTGTGATATTTTCTTCTTTCTTTATCTTTTCGGAACCTACTTGTTATGTACTTCAAATCAGTCATCAACGTCTTCAATGAAATTATTATCTCCTGCAAAATCACTTTACTTGCCTATCGACTTAGGAAAAATGCCACAGCGCAGAATTGTGCCAAGGCACAGATCAGCTGATAAGCTACAGCACAGCTAAGCATCTGGCCAAGGCCAACTAAAAACGCTACGGCATAAAATTGTGCTAAGGCATAGCTCAGCTGATAAGCTACAGCACAGCTGAGCATCTGGCCAAGGCCAACTAAAAACGCTACGGTGTAAAATTGTGCTAAGGCACAGCTCAGCTGATAAGCTACGACACAGATGAGCATCTTGCCAAGGCCAACTAAAAATGCCACAGCGTAAAATTGTGCTAAGGCACAGTTCAGCTGATAAGCTACGGCACAGTTGAGCATCTGGCCAAGGCCAACTAAAAACGTTACGGCGTAAAATTGTGCTAAGGCACAACTCAGCTGATAAGCTACGGCACAACTGAGCATTTGGCCAAGGCCAACTAAAAATGCCACTGCGTAAAATTGTGCTAAGGCACAACTCAGCTGATAAGCTACGACACAACTAAGCATCTAGCCAAGGCCATCCAAAATGCTACGGCGTAAAATTGTGCTAAGACACAGCTCAGCTGATAAGCTACGGCACAGTTGAGCATCTGGCCAAGGCCACCCAGAACGCTATGGCGTAAAATTATGCTAAGACATGGCTCAGCTGATAAGCTACGGCGCAACTCAGCATCTAGCCAAGACCACCTAAAATGCTATGACACGAAATTGCGTTAAGGCGCAGCCCAGATAATCTGAGGCAGTGCAACCAAGCATATGGCTAGAGCCATTGTCAACAATGTGCGGACCACAAATGGCAAAACTGAAGTGGCATGAAACACAAATACAAGTGAATAGCTCAGCATGGCTAAGCACATCACTTGGGGGAGAAGGAAGGGCAAACAAAACAAACAGCATTCACATTTCATTTTCCCAAGCGTTCACATTTCCATTGGCAAAAACAAAATCAAAAGAAGTCTTAAGCATTATTACAAAAGTTGTCATATGGAACTCTGATCGATAACAGAGGCGTCTGCAGAAACATCAACGCCTCCCACATTTCCCTGTGCCAAAGAGCTGTTAGGAACCATGGCAACATCCACAACCTCACAACCGTGAGCTGGAAGTTCTCCAACAGTTGCAGATGCCCCCGCATCGCTTGCATCACCCGATTTGGCACCCTCTTGGCCTTTCTCGCCACTGTCATCATCTTCAACAACAACCAAAAGATCCGGATCCCCTTGATGGACATCGGAAACATCAATACTTACCCCCATGTCCTCATTCATCGAGAAAAAATGGAGAAGTCCAGGTCTGGACAATAAGCTGAGGCAGCCTCCTTTATTGCGTCAACGCCTTTGTCAAAATAATGCTGGATCCTCTGCTGAAATCTGTCTGACCTAACCATCATGGTGGCTATAGAAGCAACCATGTCCTCTTTCATCTGTAAGAAGGGCCCCGACACCAAGTATTCATCAATAACTTTGTCACGGTTGAGCTCAGACTGCTTTCCCTCAAGAGATAAAAACTTATTTTCCCAGTCTTTGGCCTCAGCTTGAGACTGTTCAACAAGTTCTGCCTTACTCTTTAGTTCGTCGTTCGCCTTGTCCAATGCCAGGTTAGTCGAGGCCATGTTCAGCACAACGGTGTCCCGAGAAGCCGTCAGATCCTTGATCAGGATATCCAATGCCTCTTGAGCATGCTGGCTCTTGCTAAGGTCCTTGCTCAAAGAGACAGTGTCAACTGTCAAGCTCCGGTTCGTCGTCTCCAACTCTGCCTTCTCGTTGGAGAGCACTGTCACTTGTTTGCCCAAAAATTCCAGCCGAATTATGGTCTGTGACATAAAACACCATTAAATAATTCGAAAAGAATAATAAGGACGAGAATAATGCGAGATACTCCCTGAATCTCATACCTTCCCAAGATCGTATAAACCAGCCTTATAGAGGTCCGTGGGATCGGTAACTGACATGATTTTGATATCGACAGGCTGGGAGAAGTGCCTCATCTTTTTCATTGAAACGTCCAGGTCAAGAAGGCCAGAAATGCCATCGTCGTGCTGGTGCAGAGGAGAATCCACCCTAGTCTCGGCTCGGCCAGAGAGGTTAGCAGGAGTCGGAGGGGGAAGCGAATTAGTCACTAGTTTTTCCCTTCAGCCTTGCTGAGTTCTGCCATGGGAGGGGAAGCCTTTTTCAAGTGGGAGACTCCTTCCTTTATGACAATCCTTTTCCTGGGTGCCGTGACACCCAGAATGGTAGCTACGTCAGCCTCTTCATCTACAAGTTTCCTCTTTCTCGAGGGACGTCCAACGACCTTTGAAGCGACAGGCTCCTGTTGTTTCGACATTTATGGGAATAAAAACCCGGAAACAGTCAGAATTATGTGATTTAAAAGATGTAACGAGAACCACACCAAAGTTTGGGTACCTCTTTCCAGCGCGAGAGCCTTGTTTCCTACTTCCGGTCCCAAGAGATGGGTAGCCAGAGACTCTGACGAAATAAGAAGGGAATATTTGTGAACCGAATGGCCTCGAGCTTTGGTCACTTCCTCCCTCCTCTTCTCGGATACAGTCACGCATTCTCGACCTGACGAGTTAAAGAAAAGAGGTCAGATTCACACACGGTGAGGGTACGCTTTATTAGAAGCATATATCAAGAAAAGAGGTCAGGGGATCACTTTCAATGGAGGGGAAACCCCACTGTCCGCATATGGGATGTCTCTTCCTTTCTTCCCAGGAGTAGAATTCCCAACCTGAACCCCCGACGAAAAAGAATTTGTCCTTCCACGATTTATTGGATGAAGGGAGGTCCTTGACCAGATCCCCTCCCTTGTCTCTCTTGGAGAAATACCACCATCTGCGGGTCATGGGACTTTCTTTCAAGTTGAAGAGATGGAGGAAAACCCTCAAGGATAGCGGGGGACTTGCCTCCAGACGAGGCACTCCACCAAACAGCGCAGCCAACGAGTGTCCTCCAAGCGTTGGGGGTCAGTTGCACCGGAGCAAGCCAAAAGTGTGCCAGGATCTTCCTGGCCACAGGAGGAATGGGGATACACAGCCCTCCTTCCAGAGCCCCCAGGTAAATACATGCATCATCTGGAGCACTAGAACAGGCGCTCTCGCCTTTCCGATGGACGCGGAGTTGTACGTTGACCGGAATGTCGTATTTGTCCCTAATCAGCTCTAAGTCAAACGCTGATAAGGAGGACTTGTAATTCCAGGCCGCGAACTCATCCTAAGGGCGACGATTCCTAATAGGGAGAGCCTCTATAGGCTCTTCCATCAGGGTCAATGCTCTGACACCTTCGTGCCCCAAAAGAGGGTCAGTTTCTACATCTGTGTCAATATCCTCCGATACAGACACGAGGGGAATCCTCGCACTTGAACTCGCCATCGTTGAGTCGTCAATTCAGCTATAGGAAAAGCAAGCAATCGATCGAGAACTAGACGTACCTAAGAAGGGATTTAGGAACGAGGACCACAATGGTTTGAGGCGACAACAGAGAGAGAGGCAATGCACTGAATGTAGTATGAACAAAGGAAAGGTATAAGAAGAGTAATCGGTTTGAAACCCACCATTGGAAATTCGAAGAGGTTGGACGGCTGTGATCAAAAGCATCCCCTGGGAGACGGTGCGAGGACTCGGATGAAGGACACATGGTCGCAACCATTTAATGCGCACGTATTACGAGGAATGGTAACCGTCAGGGAAATATCTAGTTGTTCCCGACCCCCGAGCTGATCAGGAGCTCGGAAACAGGGGAGTAGCTGATAAGGAAAATAGGCTTAGAGCCCAGCCCGGAGTGGTGACTGCAGGCCAGCTCGGGTGCCTGCTCGGACACGGCTTCTGGCCAAGGGCTTTTTGGTCACCGAGCTGGAAAGCGCAGGACAGGCTAACAAGGGAAGCTTTGCAATGGTCATTTACTTGCATCTTGGGAGGGATATTCAGGTATATCCCCGTCAAGGTACACACGGTTATAATGGCAACAACATCTCCGAGGATCGTGGGACGTATCGCACCCACAAGGAAGTTACCATACGTTGTTGAGATAATTAAGGGAACTACCTAGGCGCTCCCGTAAAAGTCGAGCAGAGTGGCTAGGGTTTCCGCATCTTGACGGTCGAGGTATATAAGGAATAATCTGTAATACCCGTACCTATTTTTAATATTTTAAAATCAATTAACCATTATTATTAAAAATTTGAGAGGAAATGATTGATATTTATAGGTGATTAAAAAGAAATACCTTTTTTAAATAAAATTCTAAGTACATTATATAATGATTATAAGAGACTTATATAATTTTAATTGGAATGAAGGGGTGGCATGCAAGGGTAGTTACAAGGTTAAATGAAGGGCAATAGGGTCATAATCAATAAAAATCTGATTAGGGTGGATATATGGAGAGATTATAGGGTTATAGAGAATATCACTGGTGGCTAGAGAGGATTAGAGAGAGAGAGAGAGCTCAAGAACATGGCTAGATCAAAGTGTGGATCAAGGTTTTTGGAAGAAATTTCTTCACAAAGGTTGTTCCTAACATCTCAAAGGTAATATCTACTGGTTTGGATTTTTAATTTCATACACCAATTAGCCCAGATTAAGATTTTTATAATAATCATGATTAGCCACTGATTTTCTAGATCTACTTTGAAAAATTATGTTTTTGGGTAATTTAAAGTTTGTTTTTGAAGCCCATATTTGAGTATGATTTGAGGATAGATGTATATTACATTCTAGGGTAATTGTTTTCTATGATTTGAGGTCTTAAAATCCATTTTAGATGAGTTTTGGTTAAGAAAACCGAAGTGAAATTAGCAGTTTTTTAATCTGCCTATTTCTGTACACTGACCGGTATGCGAACCGGTATACCGGCCGGCATACCGGTCTCATACCGGCTAGTTCAAATTTTGGCAAAAAAATGAAAATTGTGCGTATCGTCAAGAGCTTTCCAACGTCATATTATAAAGTAAAACGGAGTTACGTAGAAAAAGTTATGCCTGTTGAAAGTTGACGTAGTTATGTGGATGAGTTTGGGCATTCCTCTTTGGTTTCCTTGGCCATGCTTTGGTAATTTCTTTGAGGCCTTGTGGTATGTTTTAGGGATGTAATTGGGGTTTTAATAAAAAGTCGAAAAAATGTATTAACCAGGATGCCGACCGGTATGCCGGGCGGTATACCGGTGGTATACCGGTTGTCCTACCGGTTTGACAAATTTTTGAGGAAAATATAT
>NMUG010006166.1:0-12736 GCA_002855965.1 Monotropa hypopitys | reverse complement strand
AAGGAGATCAGAGATGGTCCCGACGATTCAAATAAAAGCTGGCTGGTTGCAGGGGACTTCAACGATATTGCTGAAAAGGGAGAATGCCTTTCTAACTCTATTGACAGAGGTAACAATCAAAGGAGAAAATTCAACGAGGAGGTTAGCAACACTAACCTTAGCGACTTGGGCTACTCGGGCTCCAAATTCACTTGGAGTAATGGTAGAGAGGGGCTTAGTCGGGTCAAAAAACGACTTGACAGAGCCCTCGCTAACAACTCTTGGAGGACTAACTTCCCGGATGGTATGGTTCTAGTTCTCCCTCGTATCTACTCTGATCACGCACATATATTAATTAAGACGTATGGCACTGTCTCCATGGGGAAGGTCTGTCGCCCTTTCTGTATGGAGGCAGCTTGGTTTGCTGACAGTAATTTTAGTAACGTTGTTGAATCCTCTTGGGTAGGCCCTAATTATGAGTGTAGTATAAACAATCTGCGTAGCACCCTTTCGAGATGGAACCGTGAGACGTTTGGGAATATTTTCGCTAGGAAAAATGGGTTAGAGGTAGGCTTGCCGGGATTTAGAAAGCCCAAGATGTCAATCCTTCTCACAACCTGATTCTTTTGGAAAGAGAACTCATTGACGAATATAATGCCATTCTCTCCCAGGAGGAATTACTGTGGCACCAAAAATCCAGAGTATCCCATCAGCATGCCAGAAGTGACTAAGACCATCAATAGTATGGCCCCTCTGAAAACCCCAGGACCTGATGGTCTGAATGCCTTATTCTACCAAAAGCATTGGGATTTGGTGAGGAGGGATGTTTTCAATGTCGTGTAGAACTGTTTCATTACCAAAACAATCCCTGAGTACCTAAACAAAACTTTCATCACTCTTATCCCCAAGGTCGAAAATCCTGATAAAATCTCTCAGTTCAAACCTATCAGCTTATGCAATTTTACGTACAAAATCATCTCTAAATTGTTGGTGAATAGGCTTAAGCCTAGCCTAAACAATATTATAGGTCCTTTCCAAAATTGTTTCCTTCAAGGGAGGTCCACGTCTGATAATATTATCATCACACAAGAGGTCATCCATCATCTCAAATCCAAAAAAGGCAAAAAGGGATTCGCTATATTCAAAATAGATCTCGAAAAAGCCTATGACCACCTATCTTGGGACTTCATAAGAGATACTCTTGCTCACTTTGGATTTAGCTTGGGTACCATTAACCTTATCATGGAATGCATCTCTTCCACTTCCCTGGCTGTTTTATGGAAGGGGGGACCTCTTGAGGCCTTTAAACCAAACTCTGGCCTCCGCCAGGGAGACCCCCTATCACCGTACCTCTTTGTGCTATACATGGAGAGACTCTCTAACCTTATCCTAGAAAGTGTGAAGGATGGCCTGTGGAAAGGAATTAGTTTAGGTAATCTGGAGAACCCTCTTTCCCATTTGTTCTATGCTGATGACATAATACTTTTTGGCCAAGCCAATAGGAAAAACTGTAAACATATCATCAATGTGATTAATGAATTTAGTAAATCTTCTGGGCTTAGAATCAATCTCGGAAAATCCAAGTTGTTCATAACCAATAACACCCCTAGGCCTTTGGCTAGACATCTAAGCCAGGTTTGCCAGATCCAACTTACGGATAACCTCGGCAAATATTTGGGAGTCCCTCTAATTCATGATTGTATCTCTTGTGCTACCTTTAGTGTTCTTATCGAGAAATTGCAGAGGAAACTTACGGGGTGGGCCAGGAACAGCCTCAATCTTGCCGGTAGAGCAATTCTGATTAAACATGTCACTTCTGCTATCCCTATTTATTCCATGCAAACGGCTAGATTGCCCATTCACACTTTCAATCAATTTGATAGACTTAACCGTAACTTTCTGTGGGGGACACAGACCTCAAAAAGAAGATTCATCTTGTTAACTGGGACTTGGTTTGTAAGCCCAAAGAAAAAGGGGGTCTAGGTATTACAAAAGCATAATCCATTAATACAAGTCTTATATCAAAACTCTCTTGGAAAATGCACATTAAGGAGAACTGTCTTTGGGTCCATACCTTAACAACAAATATCTTAGAAATAATGTTGCTTGCGAGTGGCCCCGGAAGAGATCTTCCACCAACACGTGGAGGGGGATTGTTGATACTAGAGATCATATTAGTAAACACACTAAATGGAAAATCGGTGATGGTTCAATGATTGACCTTTGGAAGGATTGGTGGGTGGGTGATGGCCCCCTCGTGGACAGTTACCCAGGACCACACACAAATTTGTTGACTAAGGTCAACAGCCTCTGTCAAAATGGGGTTTGGAACCCTGGGAGTCTAGCCCATATCCTCCAACCTCCCACAATTGACCTTATGTCTAACACCCTATTAAATAAGAATAAGTCCGTACTGATATCCCAATATGGTCACTTTCGGGAGATGGTAGTTTCCATGTGAAATACTGCCATGCTCTTAGTGATAACTGTCCTCAAAGTGATGTTGGTTGGAAATGGATCTGGAAATTGAAATGCGCACAGAAATTAAAAACCTTTCTTTGGCTTATATGCCTTAACAAACTGCCCACTATTTTGCTTAGAGCACATAGGGGAATGGCCACTTATGACCAATGCTCTAGATGTAATACTGAGGTCGAGGACTTGGCTCATCTTTTCTGTAACTGCAGACACTCCTCCTCAGTTTGGGATTTAGTAAAAGACAGGAGCTGGTGCAGACCCATCCAGAATTGCTTTTTCCTGGAATGGCTCCTTAAGAATTTGAAAGCAAGCCTAGGCAGTTGCAAAAATCGTGGGAACAAGAGGGATTATACCTTTCTTGCTTCTCTCTAGCACATTTGGCTTAGCAGGAACCATATGAGTTTTGACCATGTCGAACCAAATACGGTTTCTACTGCTTTTGCAAGCACCAGCTTTGCAATGGAGCTTAGGTTTGCTTTCAAATCTCTTAACACCAGCAATCTGCCTGATTTTGTGTGCTCATTGTGGAAACCTCCGTGTGCAGGGCTGAAACTCAACACTGATGGGAGCTGGAGTGCATTCAACAAAAAGGCAGGTTGCGGAGGGATGTTCAGAGACAAGAATGGAGAATGGGTCCTGGGTTTCCATGGTAAATTGGAATGGGAGTCCAGCCTAGCGGCAGAACTGTGGGCTATCTATCGTGGAGTGTCTATAATTTACAAGAAGAGCATGAAGGAAGTGGAAATCGAATCTGATTCATCCCAGGTAGTGGATATGATCAACGGCGAACTTGATGCGGCCAACCCAAACCATTACATCATCAAAGAGACAAAGGTATTGATGGAGAGGACGGGTGCAAAGATCAGTCACATCCCTCGATGTGCCAACGAGTGTGCAGACCATCTGGCCAAGATGGGAGCTGAAAGTGAAAACAATATGAACATTTTAGACAAAATGCCTATCGCCATTAGAGAATTCTGGATCCGAGACTGTCTCGGAATCAGTCACCTGGACTAAGTCAGCCAATGTTTTTTGGCTATTTTTGGATTCTGTTTTTTGTGCTGGTTTTGTTCCTGTTCTGTAAAAACCTCTGGACATGGTTTTTGGGTTTTTTGTTGGCGGTTTGGATGTTGTAAGTTTCCTTTCTTTGCGGTAGTTATATAAATTTCCATTTTGAACCCAAAAAAGAAGAAGAAGAAGAAGGCTGCAGTTGGTGAGATACCCAATCTGCATCACTGTCTCTAACCTTTACCTGATAATATGCTGACCTCAAATCAATTTTAGAGAATACATATGCCCCGCTCAACTGATCAAATAAATCATCTATACATGGCAATGGATATTTATTACGTACAGTCAATCGGTTCAACTGCCTATAATCAATACACATTCACATCGAGCCGTCTTTCTTTCTCACAAATAACACTGGTGCACCCCAAGGTAAAATACTAGGTCGAACGAACCCCTTATCAAGAAGACCTCCCAATTGAATCTTCAATTCTAACAATTCTACTGGTGCCATATGATAAGGCGCAATAGATATCGGTTGAGTTTCCGGTACTAACTCATTGGTAAACTCTACTTCTCTGTCTGGTACTACCCCAGGTAATTCTTCTAGAAAAACATCAATAAATTCTCTAACCACATGTAAGTCTTCTATTTTAGACTCTGTCTTTTCCGTGTCAACAACATATGTCAAGTACCCTTCATATCCTTTATTCAACATCGTACTATCTTTTAATGCAGAAATCAATCTACCTATCGACTTTATTTTCTCACCACAAAATTTAATTTCAACACCCTCAAATGATCTTTAAATTACTTCTTTTGCAAAACAGTCAACTAGTGCCTGATACTGTGATAGAAAATCCATTCCTAGAATGATATCAAAGTCTAGCATAGGAAGTGGTACTAGATCAACCATTAATATGTTTCCCTCAATAAATAATTCATAACCCAGAAAATGCCCTTTAACAATAATAACTTCTCCTACAGGCATCGATATCGCTAAAGCATGGTTTAACAACTCACAATGCATAGGCAGAAACTCAGCAAACATGGTAGCAACAAAAGAATGCGTCGATCGAGGATCAATTAATATTCTAACAATATGATCATAAGCTATAATAGTGCCTAAAACAACATCTGGTGAAGCATCAGCTCCTTGACGAGTCATTGCAAAAACTCTACCTAGCATAGTAGATGTTGTCATGCTTTTTCTATTTCCTCTTGATACACTAGCTACAGATGAAGTTGTCTTCGCTTTTGGCTTCAGACATTGGTTAGCCATATGATCCTCTTCATTACAATTGAAACACCGAAATCTTGGCACCTTCTCAGGGCAATCTCGTACCATATGATTAGTTGATCCATATCGATAACAATGTCGAATCCCAGTCACATCCCTGGACACAAGTTGTCCTCCACTACTCGAACTCTATCTACCCCACCATCTCGAGCCTTGGATCTTTTGAGAATCACTCTGACTTTGCTGTTGTGGCTTTTGTCCACCTCTTGGATTTCCCCCAGATCTAGTTTCAAACCAGCTCTTTTTCCTACTCTCTTGATAATCTTGCACATTTTTTCTAATCTACCGAGCCATATCAATCAGATCTGCATTGTCTGTCTCCCTGAACGGTGTCAACCTGTTCTTCACTTCCACACGCAAACCCTCTCGGAATCTGCGACATTTCTTATCTTTGGTATCAACCACATTAGGTGTATAGCATGATAACTCCGCAAAATGTGCCTCATAATCTACAACAGACATATATCCATATTCAAGCCTCATAAATGTGGCCTCCTGTGCATACCTATAACTCAATGGGTAATATTGATCCTCGTACGCCTTCACAAACCGATCCCAAGTCACTTCCTGAACCACTGCAATATTATCCCTTGGAATTATTAACTGCCTCTTGGTATTTTCCCACCAATTACCGGCACTTCCTTTCAAACTAAAAGTGGTTAACGTCACCTTCTGCGCATCGTTCACCCCCATGGCTTCTAGAACTCTAATTGCCCCCTTTAACCATTCTTTAGCAACTGCCGGATCCGTTGTTCCCTCGAACTCATCTGGATACAACTTCTTGAATCTTTCTAGCATAGATGTGGCTGTCCCAGAACCAGAACTCTGCTCCCTTTGCCACTGAAAATATGAGGAATGTAACTCTCGATCCCTAGCCATAGCTACTAGCAACTGATCCATTTCAGTACCCTCTGTCGGATGTAAAGTATCCCCAGCCTCAGTAACTCTTGGAGGAGTAATCTCCTATTGATTTCCTTCTTCACCTTCCATTGCTACTTCTTGCTTTTGTTCCAACTTATAACACAAAAGCATATTTAACAACAATTACCTTAAAGCAACTAAGGTATCATAGTCTTAATGTGACCTACATACACACCTCACTAGTCCATTACATAGTTCCCCAATCCCGACTTACAACACAGTCCTAGATATAACTCTAGCTCTGATACAAAGCTGTTACGCCCTACCCCAACACCCAACTCAAATGAGGTAGCATTGAACGGGGATCGCGACTTCAAGTATGATTATCAACAGAATAATTTAATTCTAGCGCACCTAATCATACTCATTTAAGATTTTATTATTAAAAAAGATATCTAACACTAACCACATTGTTAACATTAAACAATGTTCTAGCAGCAGAAATAATTTTTAAACATTAAACTGATCTTAAACATTTTACAACATGTTATAAAATAATAGAAAGCATCTACTAGTCCCTGATCTATGTGCTAAAATAAAAGTACAAGTGACGACACTGTAGTAAGTCCTATCTACGTCATCCAAGAGTGTGACATCCCTCGAAGTAGTAATGGACCGGACCAGCATCAATCTCACATTCTTGCCAAGTCTGTAACATCCAACATTATGGGAAATGCAGGAATATGTCAAAAGTACAGTAATTTAGACAATATCATAAACTACAGTAAACATCCACAGAATCGTCGTTTGGAACACATCTACGACAAATGCCACAAAGGAACACATCTATGGCAAGCACATCAACAAGTGAAAATGGCACATCCGCTGTATCATACAGACAAGTCACAAAGATAATGATTCCCCAGCATACACATTGTTCACTTACACATAATTAATGAATATGCATGAATTAAAATACTTCCTACATACTCACAGTGCGTTATTGAGGACTGTCTTACTTCTTTGGAAGTTCCATATCACTTGCCTCTTCACCTGTCCAAGCTAAAATATCAATATCGATACAAAATAAAACTTGAACAATGAAATAAGAGCATAAATGAAAATTTTAAATGCATTATCCTTCTACACTACTCTTATTCCACCTTATTTTCATGATTTTATTTAATTTTTCATTTTTCCCATTTCTGTATATTACTGTAACATTCCCCCTTCAGCACTTGTATATCGATATACATTGCTTGTATATCGATATGCAAGTTTCTCCTCATATATTGATTATCTTTGCCCCAGTATTTCGATATGTTCCATATACAGTATATCGATATACTTCAATCTGTATATCGAAATATCACAGAACCTATATATCGATTGGTTAATCAACTAAGTCTATATCGAAATGATGTAAACCCTATATCGATATGCAAATAAAATCGAATAAGGACCAAAACTACTATTCACCATCTTGCTCGTGAACGTTTTACACATATATCTAGATTCAATGAAAAACAATATCAACAAGGGCTCTAAAATCTGATACACGCACCATGTGTATCATATTTCATCTTAAATTCTCTTTTAAAGTCATCAATCACAACCAAATCAATACAAAACTCATATAGAAACCATTTTTAAACAAGATATCCAATTCATACACATATTTAACAATTTTAATGAAATCAATCACTAAACGTGAGTAATATGATTTACTTACAGTATTGATCGAATCTACCGGTTCGATTTCACAAGAACCCACCCAAATCACCTCTTAACCAAAGTCTCTCTATCTCTGTGTTTTTCTTTCTCTCTCTCAAGATGTTTTGTTATGTTATGAGTCGTGGGAAGTTTCAGTAGCCCACTGAATTTATTACTCATATGAATACAAAATTTCAGCGATTCATCTCAATTTGACATCTGTAACATATGTATTTCGATATATAACTTTCAATTCATTCTTCCTATTTCGATATGTGCAAGTTATAGTACAACTTGCATTTCGATTTAATGAGGTTACAGGCAATCAGTATATCGAAATACAACACTTATAATTGTTCCACAGAGTGTTCTTATATCGAAATATGGCCACTCTTAACTTCTATATATCGATATGCATTACATAGGGATTTTGACAGAAACTTATCTATATCGATATGCACAAAACCACACCCTCTTATATATCGCAATATGGTACAAGTCTGGGCAAAAATCCCGAGACTTGTTTTTTTTTAAACTCTCAAAAAAGTTTCTAACTCTTAAACATACATCTTCCTTGGCCAATTTCTTAACAAGTCCATTAAACAACTTAAAACTTTAATGTGAGGTTTTAAACAAACATTATCATAAGTAAATGACGTATTTTCTAAGCCGGGTATTACAGTTGGCTTTTGTAAAGATAAAAAGTATTGGAAATGAGGATTTTGAAAAGTAATAAATGAAATATTATAAAATGAAAATAGTTTTATTAATGAAATAAATAAGAGATTGATTCTTTGGAAATGAATTTTAAAAGAAAAGAGTTATCAAAAATATTTTGAAAAGTGTGAGTTAGGTTTGAAAAGTAACCTGATCCATAACTGCTCTTAGTTATAATGTTCCATTGTATTCACTGAACCGTCGTCATTGATGGATTTTATACCATTCCTCTCTTCTAGGTGTTCGTTGGTTGATGCTAACTAGATGTCCACTTGTCCAGTTGCAGGAGTGAGAGTCTTTTCTATAGTCATTTAGTAGGTGAGTTGAGTAGTATTTTATGAGAGTCTTATTACTTTGTTATGCAGAGAGAGTTTTACTATTTGGTGGTATCAGAGAGATGTACTTTCTTTTTGTATAGTCATGTGGGTTGGGCCAGGGCATGTTTTCCAGTGTGTAGATATAGTTGTGCATTTCCAGTACAGGGTGTTATAAGTTTTATTACTTAGTTAAGATTTTTATTTCAAGCATATTTTGTAATTTTGTGAGATTTATTTGAGATATTGCTAGATAATTGTGTGTTTTGGATGATGCCATATCACTCTCTTGAATAGTTACTGTGATAATTATCTAAATTGGGGTGTGACATTACATTTGCTTATCTCATAATCATAATCTGCCAGAAGAAGAAGATTTCATTTCCAGAAAACAAGTTATATTATGTGTTCAAGATTATAGTCTTCCGGAAGAAGAAGCTTTCGTTTTCAAAAAATCAAGTTGAATTATATATTCTGTATTTTGTTCAGCTATAGTTTGTTAAGTTGGTTGTTCTATCCAACTGGCAGTTAGTTGGTTTATCCAGCTGACAGTGATTCAGTTTCTTCTACTATCTGTAAGCTGACAGTTAAGTTAGTTAGTTAAGTCAGTGTCTTTTTAGTATAAATAAGGCCAAGTTGTATTTCAAAGCAAGCGAGTTGAACTCAATAAAATTCTAACAGGTTTCTAATTTTCTTCATTAAGATGTTGAAAAAACAATTTGGGGGCCTTAAGAAGTCATTTGAGAAATCTGTCAACATTCCGTGCCACAAACACTTATGTGTTTATACCGAAGTAAGATATTGTATTTCATTAGAGGCAATGGATTTTATCCATCATCAGTTGGAGTACACTTCTAGCACCAACCCCACGATGGCCGGCTATTACGATTGTGTAATCAAAATAATACACGGTTTGCCATGTGTGCCCGATCTTGCATTTTACCGTTCCATTCCTATTCTAGTTCCGTTACAAAATATTAACTCTCATTGGAGTAAGTTGTCTATGTATGCACACAAAATTAATGAGGAGGGGTCACAACCGAACATAATAGTTCAGATTTTGAGAGATTACAGGAGATGGGTCCATCTATGCGAGAGCATATGATAGACAAGTTTAGCGATATGACGGATCTATCTCATAGCACAGTTTGAGCCCCGACCTACAACACAGAATATAGAGGTTGACCGACAGGTAGAGATGAGCAAAGTATATGTCGTATACCTTCTTTTTCAAAAGCATGCACTTTCACGATCTAGGGGCAACATCGCACGTGAGAGGAAGATGGAGATGTGGGGATGGGTTAGGAGTTCACCACATTGACCCGATTCATGTTCAAACTCAAGTACAATCTAACATTAATTTTTACATTCAGCAATTACCTAAGGCTTACATGCATTATATTACCCACATTGTTGACGTGAAAGTTGACGGTCATTGTGAATTCAGGATAATAGCCGCTCTAGTCGGGTATGGTTAAGATGGTTGGGGACAAGTGCGAATGAATCTTATTATAGAAATTCAACAATACAAGGATTTGTATGATGTGATTTATCCAAGTGTCGGTTGGGCAAACTATTTGCTAGATTCCATGTGATGGTTCGAGCCTACGGCACCAGCGTCATATTGAATGAATTGTATGAGTTTGGGAGTTATCATCGCATCAAGGTATAATCTTGTAATACATACATTCGACGATACCACTGATTGACTCTCGGTTTTGTAGTTTAGAGTGTCAATCATATCTCCATTTTTGTTGTTATTATTTTGTTATTTTCTTTCTTTTTATACATATGCGTTTAATCTTTTGTTTTGTAGTTTTGTTTGTGTTTCTGGAAGTCCTCGATCTATCATGAGCCATTTGATGAAGTCAAGAGCAACAAGGAAGCACCAAGGGTGCCAATTTCTGGAAGATGGCATCCAATTACCGTAAGAACAAAGCCATGGCCATGCCACTTCATAGGTAAAACGGGCATAACTTCTGTTGTGTAGCTCCGATTGGCATTTATAATCCCAGCAGAATCCCAGAAGAAGGTAGCCGTACCGGTACACCATGACCTTGTACCGGTACACGATGTGTTTCTCCTCTGGAAAATTGTAGTGGAAGTGAACAGAAGCTTTTTGTACTGGTATGCTACCAACCCGTACCGGTACGGCTATGTTTTTACTATTTTTTGGCCCTCAATAAGGGTATTTTGGGCATTTTAGGTGAGGGGGTATATATATGTTTTGTATATACGAAATACTCAAATTTTTATCATGTTTTGTAGTTTGTATTAGGGTTAGGGGTGGAGAGATTCTCTCTCTACCTCCATGTTATCTCCCCTTCTTCCTTGATTTTAAGGTGCATTCATGGAGGTTTGGGGTTTTTGTTCTTCACAAACATTGTAAGGCTCTCCTCCCTCTCTTCATTTATGTAATTTATTTTATGCCTTGTGTTTTATAATTTTCGTATTGTATTTTGTATGCTTGGTTGTGCTTGTGTTTTGGGCATTGCTAGGTTTGTGTTAGGATTAATAGGGGAATAACCTCCTTGGTTTGGCCATGGGGTGACTAGCACCCCAAGCCTCGACTATTGTTTGAGTGCTCCAAGTTAGGGTTAAAATGTAGTGGTTTAGGGTGTAAGAGTTCACACCTAGGGTCTAAGCCAAGCGGTGTTAATCACTTTGATGCGTTGTCCACATGAATAATAGCACGATGCATGTTTGGTGTGATGTCCCGCTAGGTATTCGACAAAATTCCCAAGTGAACGAATTCACTTAAAAACCACCCAATTGTTATAGAATTGTAGTCTTGAGGTAGCTTAGGGGTTAGGAGAATGTAGTTCTCACCTCGGGTCCAACTAAGGGTTGTCGACCTCATTGACGGTTTGTGCCACGTACACTCTGGTCTTTGAGCATGTCGTCCGATGAGTGTAAGTCGGCCTAGAGAACCGAATTCTAATCCCCGTGTCATCTCTTGACCCGTGACTTGTGCTTGTGAGTCAAACATCCCATGGGAGGTTCTATGTCCCGATCCCTCCTTCACGTCGTCATGGATATTGGAGTAGTAAAGCATTGGCCTAGGTAAGTGTTAGAATCCCCATAGCCATTCCATTTAGTTTAATTAGTTTTCCTCTTTCTTTATTTTATTAAACAAAACAAAAAACTAGCATCCTACTGCCTCTACCGCAAAATCAAACCTCTAAACCAAGCAATTATCTCCAACTCTGACATTTCCCTATGGACCGACCTCGGACTTATCCACTTTACTTGTAAAGTATTTATTTTTGTGTTTATAAATTATTAATGTTTCACTAGGCTTTTCCATTTATCAACGACCGGAAAAGTCCTTCCAACAACCACTTCAAATTATTTTACTCACTTACCATTGAGGTCTCCTCTAGTTTCAGTCCAAGAGCGCCGAGAAATTGCTATTGCTCGTGTTAGGCAACATTTTCTCCCAATTTGTTTACACCTTCATTACCATGTACCACCAATACCAATATGGTGGTTCCAATATGTAATGACTCATTCCTGCCCTGCACAATATTATCCGCTTTGGCCGCCAAGTCCCAACGGACTTCCCAGGGGATCACCCATCTTTGGATTACTCCAAGATGAGCACGCTTAACTGGGACGTTCAAATGGGATTTGATGCCCATATGACTTTAAAAGGCCTTGTGCAAGGTAGGTTCACGATTTATTATTTATAGCACACAAATCTTACATCCACCAAGCGATGTGAGCCCGTCCACTAACCCGAATCTCCCCTCTGGAACTTCAGTTAACACCTTAGACTAGAGTGTCACAATCTCCCCCACTTGGATCGCACGTCCTCATGTGGGGTCAAGATTCTCTTCCGATCCCATATTTCCGGTTGGTGCAAGCTCTGATACCATATGTAATGACCCGCTCCCGCCCTACACAATATTGTCTACTTTGGCCACCAGGTCCCAATGGACTTCCCAAGGGGTCACCCATCCTTGGACTACTCTAGGACGAGCACGCTTAACTGGGATGTTCCAATGGGATTTGACGCCTGCACGGCTTTAAAAGGCCTTGTGCAAGGTAGTTTCATGATCTATTTTTTATAGCACACATAACTTACATCCACCAGGCGATGTGGAACCCGTCCACTAACTCGAATCTCCCTTCTGGGACTTCAGTTGACATCTTAGACTAAGGTGTCACATAATATGCATCCAACGAAGCTAGAGATTTGTCTGATGCTTATACATAATGTATGAATTTATGGTACGAAGTAATGGGTGGAAGATTAAGTACGTCGGGCATAGAATTTATGGAACGAAGTATTGATTAGATTGGTTTATGTATTTTCATGTGTTATTAATGTGGATTTAATTATAATAAAATGAAACTTTATTAT
>NMUG010006165.1:0-12736 GCA_002855965.1 Monotropa hypopitys | reverse complement strand
GAACAGAAACCTTCTTCTGAAACATCATCAATCAAGCAAATAAAGTCTGCATATCAAATCACCATCTTCCAGAAGAACAGAAACCAACTTCTGGAAGAACAAGACCAAGATACAGATGACCATCAGATTACTCATGGTCTGTATGACTTTCAACAATCATTAGCTCGATAAAACAGACCACAACCTGAATGTAAGTTAAGATATACTTCACAATCCTAAGAACTACCTCCCAATGTGGATGATGAGGTGCAAACATGAACTGGCTCACCATACTCACTGCAAAAGAGATATGGATGTGTAATCCAGAGGTAATTCAGCTTACCAACCAACCAGCGATACTGATCAGTATTAGAGAGAAACTCCCCCTGATCCACACATAATTTGACGCTAGGATCCATAGGAGTTTTTCAGCAGGTTTGATTCTTAGCAAACCAATATTCTCAAGAATATCTAACACATATTTCCTCTAAGATAAACTGATACCTTGTTTGGATTACGCCACTTCAATATCTAAGTACTAAATTTTTTTCCAAATTATTGGTATAAAACTGTTGATGTAGGAAGGTTTTGAGTTTATCAATACCACGCTAGTCATCACCAGTAATGATAATGTAATCTACATAGACAATCAACAATAGTTTTTCACGGTATGATGTAAGAGAGAATATAGAATGATCAGACTGACTCTGATGCATGTCAAATCTCACAACTGCATCACAGAACTTCCCAAACCATGCTCTGGTAGATTGTTTTAGTCCATAAAAAGCATTGTGAAGACGATAAGCCTTATGACTATTCCCCTGAGTAACGAATCCGGTGCTTGCCTGATGCAGTGTGGATATTGGGAACGATCCACCTGCAGCCTTCAACTCATACACAGCAGAATTAAGAACAGAAAGGGAAACGATAACCGAGATGCTTCCGTTAATTTCGAAGGAACCCCTCCCCGAGGTCAGCCGTGACTAGAACCCAACAAGGGGAGCTGCGCGCATTCTGATGTGCCATCGTCCAGTGCCGTAAGGGACAGATGGAGTTGTTGTCTAGCGCGGCAGACTTCCCGTGCAGAGCAACTGGGCAGCCTGCATCATCGCTCCATATAGACTTCCTCCTAGAAATCTCTATTAAGGAAGACAGTTTTGACATCCATCTAAAACAAGGGCCAACCAAAATTTGTTGCAAGAGAAATCAAAATCCAAACAGAACCAAGTTTGGCAACAAGAGAGAACGTCTTAGAATAATCGACAACATAGGTCTATGTATAACCTTTGGCAACCAGAGGAGCTTTGTGACACTCAACAGTGCCATCAGAAAGATACTTGACAGTGAAAACCCAACGACAACCGACTGTGGTCTTACCAACAGGAAGAGAAACCAACTCTCATATGTCCAGACAAGTCTTTCTGAACGAAACAATGTTAGGAACAAAAATAGAGTAAAATGTGATAGTAAATGCACGAAAGAACATAGATAGGTGATCAAAGGAGACAAAATACGCAATAGGATGAGTAGTGTAAGTACGAGTACCTTTGCGAAGGGCAATAGAGAGGCCTTTGAGATCTCGCGATTGAGAGGACGACGGAGGGTGTGCGGAGCTAATCCGGCAGGTGCGAGGTGAATTGGAGACGAAAAGTGGGAACGACAGGCTGATCAATGACTGTGGACTTAATGGTGCGTGCTGATGGACCTTTAGAACGACGAACATAGACCTGTAAGGGTTTACTGGAAACAGTACCAGATAGAACGACCATATGAAGTACATATTTGAATACAACAAGATCATCAATAGTAACATTCTCTAAATAAAAAGGCATGGACTCATTAAAAGTGACATCAACACACAAATTGAGGACGCAAAGTAGGTGAGCAACATTTATACCCTTTCTGGGTCCAGGAGTACCCCAGAAAGATACACCGAATGGAGCGATCATCAAGTTTACCATTGGCATGATCAAGAGAGTGAACATAACATGTGCACCAAAAAAACCCACAATGGTAAAGAGTGAAGAGACCAACCATGAAATAAGACTGTGTAAGGAACTTGACCACCGAGAACTACAGAAGGCGTGTGAATGATCAAGTAACATGCGGTAAGGACCGCATCACTCTAATAAGACTTGAGAACCTGCATTTGAAATAATATAGCACGCGTAACCTCATATATGTGTCGGGTTTTTTGTTCAGCAACCCCATTTTGTTGGGGAGTATAAGCTCATAACGACTAGTGAAGAATACCATGATCGTCAAAAAAATAAGGCAATGTACTATGAAAATATTCACAGGAATTATCTAAACGAAATACACTAATGCGGGTATCAAATTGAGTCTTTATTTCCATATAAAATGATTTAAAATGGAATACAACTCAGATCTCTCTTTCATAATACGTGAGAAATTATCCACAAAAATAACATAATACTGAAAACCAGAAACACTGGGCATATGAATAGGTACCCAAATATCGAAATGGACTAATTGAAATGGCTGCGACACGCAACTCTCAACTCTATGATGAAAAGTGAACTTCACAAGTCGGCTTGGTAAGAGAGTTGCACGATGGACAAGTCGCTTCAAATTCGGAAGAGAATGATGACCAAGCCGACAATGATGTTGATATGGTGATTCTGATGTCTGAAGGGCAACAGACTAAGAAGTGGTCAGGTAATGCATGCCACCACACTCAACACCCCCATCAATCTTCTTCCATGGCTTGAGATCCCAAGAAACACAATCATGAAAAAGAAATGTGACAGAACAATTGAAATATTTGGAAAGTTGATGAACAGATAGAAGATTAATAGGTAAACTAGAAACATGTAACACATAAGTCAAGATAAGAGATGGAGTGACAGGAACTGAACCCAAACCAGTCATAGTGGGGGTAGAGCCATTTGCTAAGGTAACATAAGATGGCCGACCACCAGACTGAAAACCAAAAAAGAGAGTAGATGTACTTGTCATATCATATGGTCTGTAGTACCTGAATCAATAATGCAAGTAGGAGGAGGAGGAGAAGAAGAAGAAGAAGAAGAAAGGAGCAGAAGGAGGAGCAAAAGGAGGAGGAGGAGAAGCAACACAAGTAATATACGGACCTGTCTGAGCGAGTATAGCAGTGCAGGATCCTATAACAGAAAGTTGAAGTGACACAAGGCATTGGTACTCCTTAGTTGAAATAGTTACTAGATTGTCGGCAGAAGACTGAGTAGGATGTATAGCATCCTCAAAGATAGCAGTCTGATGAGCCTGAGGAAAACCATAAATATCATAACAATACTTCATTGTATGACTAGTCCCCTTATAATGAGTGCAGAAGCAAGACCAACGACCAGGGCTCCCCCCATACGACTTCCACGAGCACCAAAGCTCAGACCAAAGCCTTGATCACCAAACCCAAAAGTACGGTCGCGACTATTGAACCCACAATCATAGTCGTGGCCACAGTCGCAGCTGACTGAAAAACAGAACTATCAGGCATGGCAATCGCTAAGGCTAAACGATCAAAAGATGGTGCAAGAGGTAGTGTAGGGATGGAGACAGAAGACTGGCAAAGACAACTGAATACTTCGTTGAGAGAAGGGAGATTATGAGACCCCAAAATTTGATTACTCACGTGTCCATAAAACAAACAGACACCAGACAAGAATCGAGCAACCTTCCTACTATTACGTCGTCATTAACTTGAATATCAGTGAAAAGAGGCTCACATGTATCAAGTTCATTACAAATACGACAGAACTGAGCATAATAGTCCTCCAAAGATAAATCACCCTGAGATATAGAACAAAAAGACTGATGAAGATCAGATGTGCAGCGGAGATTATTTACCCCTCAATACAACTCATGCGTTCGTGTCCACACCTGTTGGGTTGTATCGACAAACATCAGGGAGCCAGCAATCTGCTCCTCGATTCTATTCCAAAACTCAAAACGAATAAGGGCATCCACCGCTTTCCATGCTACATATGTGGAGGCAGACTTAGCAAGTGGATCATCAATCAGATATGAAAACCAAGACTTGCCTAGATAATATATTTCAATAGCCTTAGCACATATCATCAATCAGTTTTGTGTAATAATAAGAGAGAGGTGTGTAAAATAAAACTAAGTAAAAGTAAAACTAGCATCTTTGTTGCTTTGTTGTAGCTTTCCATTTGCTTTTTGGTTTATAAATTGTATTTTACTTTATTTCTCAATTTGTAAGCTTCATGTATTATTGTTCTTTGCTTCTAAATTTGTAAGATGTTTCCCTTATACCTATAAAAAGAGGGCCTTATATGTTAATAGACAAACTTGAATCTATCCTTGTCCTTCCTTCTTTGTGGTCCATCCTTCTTAGTGATTGTACGTCCATTGGGAAATTTTCATCAGGAAAATGTTCAAGTTGGATTGCAATGTGAGGTTGAAGGGTGTATTGATTTTTAGAAATATGCATTCCTAAAAAATCAATTTCAAACTGACCAAGGAGAATTAAAAAAATTTTGCTGGGAAAAAGAAACAAACAGATTTAAGGAACTGGTCTGCTGAGTATACTATTGAGCTTAAAGGGATTGTAGCCGAATTTTCAAATGCTTCATTTCAGCATACTTTCAGTGAAAAGCGCCAGCAAATGTTTGATTGGAAGATGACATCTGGAGAAGCTCGTGATGAACATGGATTTGTTGTTGCAAATCATGGATCAAAAGTTGCAAAGAAGATAACTTGTGTTGGAAAGTGGCTTGAAGGGTTTACTGGAAATGAGCTATTTGGTGAAGGATCTGTTCTGGGCCAAAGAATTGTTTTCTTGCCAATTTATGGCGGCTTCAGCTGCAGAAATATTCCTTGTAGTGTCATCAGGAAGAATAGTTGTGGAATCTGGGATTTTATGGCAGTGGGTGGTTTTTCTCAAGTAATGTGAAACTGAAAGCTCTAATAAGGAAGAGTCATATACTGTAGTAGAGAATAAAGGTTTACTTTTAAAGAGTGGCGGAGTGAAAATGCGGATGCAAGACTCAAAGTGGAGGTTAAGAGGAATTTGGTAACTTCTTGGATCCATAATGGAGAGGGTTAAGTATAACTTTGGAAAGACACTGATGCATACAGATAGCTGTCAGACAGGTTTTGCGAAACTTTCCTGCTACTTGAACAAGGGGGCGATGAGAGGAAGTTCACTGCAGAGAACATGGTTCGGATCACAAGGCTCTGCAGTAAGGTAAAAAACTTCAGCTTTGAGTTGAGATACTGAAATAAGATTTCCAAAAAGACAGATCACTGATGGGAAATTGCCTTCTTAAATGGCCTTTCTTGTGCAACTAATTTTACACGTCCTCGGAAGATTATTTCAAACTTGTGTGCTATGTGCAATAAACCTGTCTTTCGCCTCTCTTTTGTTGCATCTTGAATCAAGAGTTACGGTCCATCAAATAAACAAGAAAAAAAACCTACTTGAGTCAGTTTATCAGTTAAATTTTTATCCAAACATCTTCCCCTAAGGCAGAAAGTAGAGATGCTAATCCCTGTTCTAGGAAAGTTTCAAAAGGTGATCCAAACCATTAATCAAATAAAGAATCAAAGCTACCCAATTTCTATAGGCAATTCCACTACTTTTCTCAAAAGTAACACCCGTTCACAGACTTCTTCTCACGACTCACGCACACATACACAAACAAAAACAAATGAAGTCCTAAGAGGTTGAGGATTTTATATACAGAGTTGCGGGGTTGCAGGCACATTTCCTTCAATAGCCAACAGCAGTATAGTAGTAACACCTGCATTGACAAGAAGCAAGGCTCTGGCTATTGAATAACCAACAGCAATGTAGTTCTAACACTTACATCACCATGAAGAACTTGGGCTACCAATCAATATGAAGAATTTTTTATTCTCTAATGCTCTTCAGCAGGGGAAATAAATTGAGATTCTTACTTTTCTTTTACTTCCTCTTCCACATGGTTAAAAAATACTAACAGAGCACTTGAGTAACTTCGTTATCTTCACTGTGAACGAATGGGGAGTTTGTTTCCTATAAGGGCAATTTTTCACAGTTAGATTGTGTTCTCTCTATTTTCTTGCACAATCATTACGTTTTCGGAAGGCCTCTTGGATAAATTAGTAAAACTCTATTTCTGCAATATGACAATGGCCTCACAGTTTGGAATGATAAATGAATTCCATCCATTGTTGATAGTTTGTATAAATAGCAAAAAACAGAAACGCAAACCAAACGAAACCAAACATGGCCTTAAGACCCAATTAATTGGGGTCAGCTACATGAATCCGTTTTCTCCATAGAGTTCTTTCAAGAGGATTGTGTTCAGCAATATGCAAAAAAAAATAGGTCTCTTCTAACTACAGATTCTGAGGTCAATTTTAATCTTTCACTCCACTTAGTGCTACCATCTACCAAAATCAGATCACTCTTCTTAACTACAACATCATTCGATCTACGACAGACATGTCCAAATTACCTTAACCTACTTTCTCTCAGTTTGTCTTCAAATTGTGATCAATACTTCAATGTTCAACGGGAAAGAGAAATTAAAAAACAGTGTAGATTCAGGTTGGACACTCCAAACAATCCCACATCATAAGAGAGACGAGAGAGAATGAACAAAATCACATGAACCTTCATCCTCACACAGAAGATTTGCAGACCCCTATTCACTTTGAAAAGTGCAAATACTATAACCAACTCATTATCATTGGCTGGGTAGAAATTGATCAGGCAGATATATCACTCGCCAAAGCATGTTCTCATTCTTGATCGTGCAACTTTGATTCATCATGCTTCAGTGGACAGAAGTTGTGAACTCAATAAACGATTGAACATTCCATGAATGTATGGTTTTTAAATCCTCTTAGCCCGAAGTCCAATGAAATGGCAATTGTTTTAACACTGCTGGAGTAGATGAATGAAAATTTCGTATTACAGTTCTGGTAGTTTGTACTTTAAACATATTAACGACTGTGGTGCATGGTTTTTTGAAACCTCCTCACAAAAGTTGACTGGCATTGTAATTGTTCAATACTGTAGTAGATCAATGAAGATTTGGGAATACTGTTATGGTCATTCTTACGATGAAATGTATTGGCAACTGCTATACGCAGCTTTTGAGTCGTCTTATCCGATGCTAATTGAAATTTTTGCAGCTTGAGTAGATAAATGAAGATTGGGAAATATTGTTGTGGACAATCGGACTGTGCAAGGTACTGGCAACAGTTTTGTGGATAATGTTCTGGTCATAAGTATAAATGCATTGGCAATTGCATGGGTGATGTTGCATTTATGGAAGCAACAATATTCTTTAGACTTGGAACATGACAAAGATAGCGTTAATTTGTTCATGAAACCATAATGCCGAGAGCAATGTTGATTACTATTGTATCTTGCACGTCATCGCTGATGCGAAGCTTATAATTTGAATTGAAAACCAGATTAAGCTATTTAAAGAACACTTAGAAGCCCCAGTTGGATAGAGACCAATAGCTATAGTATGATTCTAGGCATTGATAGCTTAAGAAACAAATAAAAAAAGTGGGGAAATACAATGCCCACTATTGATGAATGCAAGCAAACATTGCCACCCAAGTATACTCACTGCAACAATCAATACTCCAGTACAAAAAGATTCGCAAAGCTAAGTGATGGAAGTTTTCACATCTTTAGCTTTGTGTTCTTTTAATAGTTGCTGATAGGGAAGGTCCATTACATGCTTGGTTCGATCTTGTTAGAGTTTGTCCATGTTGATTAATTATTACCTCTAAAATTAGTGTATGGGTCTGGAATACTTGCTAATTGGTTTTGAGTTGGATGCTTCAACATGGTATGATAACTAGGGTTTCGAAGGCTTTTGGACAACTTTCTTGATTTATTGTCCCGTTGTTTGTGCCTTAAATACACATTGGTTCATTATGATTCATGTGTTATGTATCCATTTTTTACCTCTTCACGGGGAGTGTTTTGTCTACATTGATTAATTATTACCTCTAAAACTAGTATATGATTCCAGACCTCTATTCATTGTCAATTGATTTTGAGTTGGATACTTTAACAAATCTAGAGGGTGGTAGTTGCCTTGGGCTTGATGTTTTATTGCTTATTCGTCTGTTGTCCCAGCTCGTTTGTAGCTGCTTTGTTGTTGTTGAATGCATTTCATAACTAATAAACAAAAACTACGATAGTACATATAGAGCATGAAAATATTAATCACTGCTAATTGCAAATCTTAGCTCTATGCATGTGCATTTATGAGATTACAGTGTGACCACATTCAAAATAATAATCTAGACCCAATTCATTAAAGAATTCTTTAGCCGTAAGCCAAACG
Organism: Monotropa hypopitys; assembly: GCA_002855965.1. Taxonomy (NCBI): domain Eukaryota; kingdom Viridiplantae; phylum Streptophyta; class Magnoliopsida; order Ericales; family Ericaceae; genus Monotropa; species Monotropa hypopitys. Next base: position 4,436 of record NMUG010006165.1, on the reverse strand, counting down.
AATTGAAGTTGACACATATAATGGATGCAATAACATGGTAGGGCACAATCATGGAAATAGGAATAAATTGGATTGCAAAAATGACGGTCCTTTACGACGGTCTCTATTCGTTGTGGCCCTTACTCCTTAAACTGAGTACCTATTACTTTATCTGGAAAAAAATAAAAGTAAAAGTAGATGAGCCAATATTAGAAGATTGGCTTCTCTCTCATTTATCAAAACCATATGGAGAATAGAGGTCAAGCAAAATTTAAGATTAAACTCTACTCACCTCGAGGATACATGTAAAAACATGCTTCTGTCAGGTATGAACTACATGCAAATACCTAAAGATTAGTTGTAACACGAGCCAAAAGAATTTCAGCATTCTTTTCTGTCCATTAAATCAATACAAATTTACGAATCAAGTTCTAATATACCCAAAGGAATAGGATCCTGTACTTCCAAATGATAATTAGTTGTTGCAGGAGCCCAAAATTTTTTGTCAAAATTTATTGGCTGCAAAGTGGGTGTGATCATTGATGATCTGATATCTGTGGTACCACACGCATTGCAATTTTTTTCTAAATAAGCAACATCGAAATTTACATTATTTTCCTTTCAGAAACAATTGTTTTCTAAATGGCATGTATACCATTGTTTGTAACCTTGTGATTTGAATGTGCTAGGTCCAAAGATAACACACTTTTACAAAACCACAGAGTGTTGTTAAATGTACCCTCAGTGAGCATACTGAACCATACAATATGATGCTTCAGATTTCCAGCACGATTTGTGGATATTTTGCTTACAGATATGAGCAAGGCTCGTTGTCAGGAAGAGTAGATTCATGGGATTGCAAACTGGCACAAGTAGTAAGCCAACTCTCATGTTAGCATTTGTCATGAAAAACTAGTGGATTATTTGTGCACTGCAGCTTGATAGAAGACCGTCCTTTGCATTACATGATTTTTACAGATGATATTTTATTTTGTTACTGTCGTAGCCCTGGATAATTCCCAAATTCAACTGAGCACATGTGGTGATCTAAGCATGGATATTGTCAAAAGGAAGGAACCTATACAAAAAAAAATGATGTACCCCACTATTGAGGTCCCACACCGCCCCACCCCTGGGACTTCGTGTGAGAGGTAAATCGTGAGTCGCCTAGCAACCCCAACACGTAACTTTGCATTTACACTAACTGATCACTAAAGATCCGCACTCATAGATCCCTCATACTTCGTATCCAGTAGGATTCGAACCGAGGCACTAGCGAGGCCGGAACATATACAACTTCTAGATGGAAGATGTTAAAGTAGCAATTGAATGGTTCAAATGAAGGAATTACACATATAAGATGTATAATCTTAATCCATTTTTCATGGTTTAAATTTTTTAAGAATGAATTCGACAGCTTTAGATTTCTGAATCTGAAATAACTGTGTGACCATCGTTTTCTAAGTCACTTCCCTGAATAATCCTACTTCTACATGAACTTTACTAACGTACACCTAATCATCTCTATCTAAAAGCCCGCCAAAGAACTAGAAATCAAACTCTAATTTTCAAGATTCTCCCTAATGTTCAACCCCTTAAATTTTTTCATCTCCGATACATGAAGGATTATAGGTAAGACTCAATTTAAGTATAATAATGTTGGTGCACCTAAGTTGAATCTTTTAGTTTATAAGTCATAAGCCTCATTTCATAAAGTGAGTCTCGGAGAAAATGAAAGAACCTTCTCCTTGGAATCTGAATGGCTACCTTAATGCATCTCACTAGTACATTTTTCACTTCAGTTAGAGGTGGTAGTTAGAATGAATTGCACATTCAAGAGGCCCATGTAACAGTTGATATTACAAAAAAAAAAATTATATTACAAGTTGAACAATTAGTTTGTTTATGTTGTGAAATTTTGTTAACAGAATATACATCTGTCCCATTAGCTGAATAACTTCTAAAGCGGTGAATGTAAAGCTAAAGCAGAACTTTCACTCCAAATACAGTCCTACCTTTGATTTTTCAGTTCATGGTTTCCCTTCTTTCATTCTGCTGGTATGCCTAACATATAAGCCCTTCAAGATAGTGCACACAATATGATTCTTCATTTATATCATGTCATCATTTACGTCCTACAATTCTGTCTGAGACATGGAGTCACTCCCTTGTTGGCTGCTTATACAACTTAAGCATAGAATGGGAAAAAAGGTGGAAAAGGTCCCGTGCATTAAATTAAGCTGTTAAGCAATCTATTGATTAATTTATTTTACCAGATGAGTTTTTCTTTGGATAATTCTTTCAACCTCAATAACATGACATGAAAATCCAATCTTTTATGAATGGGCCATGAGTCTTATCCTCCAAAGATGAGTTGTTGAATATGTGCTCTTTGTTATCATTCGATGTGTGTTGAGGGATTTTTTTATTATTTTTAGTAACATGTGATAATCTGATACTGCTTTTAAGAAACATTTTAAACCACTGACTGAATATGTACATCCAAAATAAATGATAGCATCACTGTGTCGTAAGAAAAGCAGACCAATGGGGGGCAAAACTAACCGCCTTTGCAAACTCTATTTTAAGTGGACTGCCAGCAACAATAAAATCTTGCAGTGCTCCCACTGCTGCGAAAGCATCTTCGTCGTGTTTAAAATTAACGAAGGCATAACTACGACCAGGTTGAAAAGCAACGGTCTCAAGTTCCCCAAATTGTAAGAAGAGATTTGCTATTGCATTTTCGGTGACGTTATGTGAGAGATTTCCGACCCAAAGGTGCCTTGATGGAGGAGCAGTACTTCGGCCACGATGGCTCCTCTCTTCCGATCTTGGAGGATAGTCTCTACGAAATTTGTCCCTCCCTCCTCGGCTAGTCTGCAAAATTGCCATAAAACTAGTCAGTCCCACAAACAAGATCTTGGAGCTCAAACATGCACAAAAAAGAGGGGGTCCAATTCTTATTTCTAAACTTTGTTTTGGAATTCGGAAGTTAATGAGGTCCTCTAATGAATCACTTAAAAAATTACTTTTTTGTTGAAAAATTAAAAGCATTTTTTGTAGCATGAAAAAATAGAAATTAAATTGAAAAAATAAAATCATAAGAAATTATGACAATGAAAATCATAAGCAATCATGACAATACACGTTCACAAACATGTATACTTAATTAGTTAATTATGATATAAAGGAGGATAGCCTACCAAAAAAACAATGAAATAAAGGAGGTAACTGAAGATGGTAAGGGCCAGCAATGCAATTTTCAAAAGATCAATCAGGGCTACTTTGGAAGTAACCCTGTAAAATAAACCCGATATATATGACCCCCAGAATAAATAGGTATCAGGTAATTCAAGTTTTCCATTCCATACATGTGGTTTGTCATGCGATGACCATAAACTGCTTGGCTAGCATGGTTTGTTAAGATTGAACTCAGTTCCAAAACTGGGTTAGGATTTTGAGCTTAGAGAGGCCTCCTATGCTCATTTAAACGCACTGGGAAGTTACGGACATGAAATCTTTAAAAAGAGGGTCCAAGTTTTGTGAAGTACGCGTTCATCATACAATCAAAACAGCAATAGCGATACATACAATCAGGTCGATAGAATTTATTGACACGAATTAGTTACAAAACAAACTAATGAAAACACTTCCTATAAAAACTGTAACACGGCATGAAACTGGAATAGTCGGAAAAATTCAAGAGCGCAAAACAGAAAATTTCTAAGCACTTGAGATCGATTGAAGTGGTAAGAGAAATAACCATTATGGGGTGGCCGGTGTTCAACAGGGCGCTCAAAGCTCGCAAATAGCAGAGAATCAATATAAATCGGTGCTATATAACTGTTTTTAGCACAAAATGGCCTGAGATTCGTATCTGCAGAGCTGTGAAGAGAGAGAGAGAGAGAGAGAGAGAGAGAGGATCAACTGGATTGTGGAGTAAAAGCTGAGAGGGAATAGGAAGTCGAGCAATCGGATTAGGGTTTGTGTTGGGGCTTTGAGCATCAAGAGCATATATCGCAGGCAAAACTAATACATTAGGCCCTTGGAGTTTGACCCTTTTGATAAATGAAACACTAAAAGTTTTAATTTGGATAAAAAACCTTGTACTTTATTGCGAGTCACAGCAAACCCCATCCGTCCATCTCCCTAACTTAACGGAGCAGTTTAGGCCAGAAAAGAGGGTCGACACGACGCCATTTGGCATATTGTGTCAAAATCTTTTGAGAAAGAGAGGGTCGGCCTTAGAGTGGGCTTTCCTAAATTCGAGTCCGCTTCTTATATTCGATCATCCACCAAATCGAAGAGACTTTGTAATTTATATAATCACTGTAATTTAATTTTGGGGTTCTTATGGGCCGGTCCCGCCCAATAAGTTCATTTTGATTCAGGTCCCAAACAAAATATGTCGTATCCGTTCCAGACCCATTTTCGTATTCAGCTCAAACTCAGTTCAT
>NMUG010006164.1:0-12736 GCA_002855965.1 Monotropa hypopitys | reverse complement strand
GGATGATGCAAAACCCTCACGGCAACCACAACGCCGTTTGAATCCTAACATGAAGGATGTCGTGAGGAGTGAAGTCTTGAAGTTGTTGGATGTCGGCATCATATACCCTATTGCAGATAGCAAATGGGTAAGCCTCGTCCAAGTGGTTCCTAAAAAGTCAGGAGTCATGATAGTCAAAAATGAAAAAATGAATTGATCCCTACTCGAGTTGTTACCGAGTGGCAGGTTTGCATCGACTACCAAAAACTCAACACGTGCACAAGGAAGGACCACTTTCCCCTACCCTTCATTGATCAAATGCTTGAAAGGGTGGAAGGCCATGCCTATTATTGCTTCCTCGATGGGTACTTAGGGTATAATCAAATTGAAATCGCCCATGAGGATCAAGACAATACGACATTTACATGCCCATTTGGTACATATGCCTACCGGCAAATGCCATTTGGACTTTGTAATGCCCCTGGGACATTTCAATGGTGCATGTTAGGCATTTTCAGTGACATGATCGAGCGGATAGTGGAAGTGTTTATGGATGACTTCTCAGTATTTGGGAATACTTTTGACGATTGTTTAAGTCATCTTGAACAAATTTTGGTGAGATGTGAGAATAAAAAACTTGTTTTGAATTGGGAGAAGTGTCATTTTATGGTCACTTCCAGAATTGTTTTGGGCCATATAGTTTCGGCCAAGGGTATAGAGGTTGATCAAGCCAAGATATGGATCATTTCTAATCTTATGACCCCTACTTGTGTAAAAGATGTAAGGTCATTCTTTGGTCATACGGGCTTTTATAGAAGGTTCATAAAGGACTTTAGCGCCATCTCACACCCTTTGTGTAACCTCTCACAAAGGATGTTCCTTTTGAGTGGATCTCTAAATGTGAATACGCATTCTCTACCCTCAAAGAGATGCTAAATTCTCCACCGATTATAAGATACCCCAATTGGAAACTTCCTTTTGAGTTGATGTATGACGCGAGTGACTTTGCGATTGGGATAGTCTTGGGGCAAAGAAGGGACAAAAATCCATGTGTCGTCTATTATGCTAGCAAAACTCTTAATGAAGCTCAAATGAACTATACCACCACTGAAAAAGAGTTGCTAGCGGTCGTATTTGCCCTAGATAAATTCTAATCTTATCGCATTGGGTCACCTATAGTCATATTCATATATCATGTGGCATTGAAATACTTGCTCACGAAGCAAGATGCCAAACCAAGACTAATCAGGTGGATTCTCTTACTCCAATAATTTGACATCACTATAAAAGACACAAAAGGAGTAGAGAATGTGGTGGTCGATCATCTCTCGAGGTTGACCTTTCATGATACTTCGGACACCACACCCATTACTGATACTTTTCCCGATGAGCACTTGTATGCATTTGGCACTTGTCCATGGTACGCAGACATCATCAATTACTTAGTCATGGGGCAAGTACCCAATCATTGGAGTACTCAAGACAAACAAAATGTTTTAGGGGAAGTCAATAAATTTTTCTATGACGACCCCTATCTTTTCAAATATTTCCCGGATCAATTAATGAGAAGATGTGAGCCTAATGATGAGATGTCAAGCATCATTTTCTTTTGTCATGAGGGAGCTTATGGAGGCCACTTTTCGGCTAAAATGGTCGCAAAGATTCTTCAAAGTGGTTTCTATTGGCCCACATTTTTTAAAGATTCATTCGAGTATTGTAAATGGTGTGAAAGGTGCCAAAAGTTGGGGGAGGGTGACCCGTCAAAACATGATGCCCCTAAACCCCATCCATGTGATTAAAATTTTTGATTGTTAGGGTATTGATTTCATGGGCCCTTTCCCACCTTTTTCGGATACCTTTATATTCTTCTTGTGGTGGATTACGTTTCCGAATGGGTCGAGGCCATTCCCACTTGAACCAACAATCACAAAGTGGTGCTCAAATTCATGAAGGAGCACATTCTTTCTCAGTTTGGGATACCTCGTGCCATTATTAGTGACCAAGGCACTCACTTTTGTAATAGACCATTTGGCATTCTCATGGCCAAATACGACATTAACCATAAAGTGTTGACCGGATACCACCCACAAACCAATGGCCAATCCGAGTTGGCCAATAGAGAGGTTAAACACGTTCTTGAGAAGATGGTGAACCCCAACTGCAAGGATTGGTCTAGCTGTCTCATGTATGCACTTTGGGCATACCGAATGGCCTACAAAACCATTCTTGGTATGTTTCCCTATAGGCTCGTCTATGGTAAGACATGTTACCTCCCGGTTGAAATAGAACATCGGGCATATTGGGCTTTGAAAAACTTAAATTTTAACTTACCGACCACCGGTTCCAACCGAAAACTTGACTTGAATGAATTGGAGGAAATGAGGCGCGATGCATATGAGAATTCTAAAATCTACAAAGAGAAAGTTATAGAATTCCACGATAAAAACATTTTAATAAAAACTTTCCAATCGGGCCAACAAGTGCTTTTATACAATTCAAGACTCCATTTATTTCCCGGGAAACTTCGAACAAGATGGGAAGGACCTTTTATGGTGACTAGAGTGTTCTCTCATGGTGCTGTCGAAATTGAGAATGCTTCGTCCAGATATCTTAACAAGGTAAATGGACGTCTTAAACCTTTCCTTGAGCCATTTTTTAAAGAAGACATAATTGAGGAACTCGGTGAACCAATTTATATCGAACCGGAGAATTGATGGTTGGGTTGTTGGGAATGGAAGTCCTTGTATAATGATTGTATCATAGTTTTTCTTTTTGCTTTTCTTTTCTCGCAGCTTTTTCTTGTACATTCTATTCCTTTTACTCTTGCTGGTACGCTAATTTGGTTGTCCAGTATTGTGCAAAGATCTCAACAGGTGATTTATGTGCATTGCAAGGATGGCGAGATTGGTAAGGTGAAATCTCTAGATTTTTCAGTTTGTGGTGTGTAGTCCTATTGCATCCATTAGGGACAATGCATCGTTCAAGTTGGGGGTGTAGGTTTCACCTCGTACTTATTAGCTCGTACCTGGTTTTCTTTTTATTTTTACTTCTATTCATGCTAGTTTCTAGTTTTATTGAATGTTTTTCAAAAATTAGTACATAATAATGTATAGGAGACGTAAAATCCATGAAGGTTGAGATACCTTCAGTGTAAGCCATGCTCGAACAACTGGTTGACGGTCTAGTATAGCCGCCCATGGAGCTATCCTTAGTTATGAATTATCTAGGATTATCTCGGTAAAGTACGAATGATTGTGAAAAGTGATTGGAAATGTTCCAATAAGGTTTAGCCACAAAGAGCGACATGAAGAACATTAACCTACTGAATACCAACCTACCTAGAAATACCGGGCGATTCCTTCTCTAATGCATTTCTAAGTGAGCGAATTGGGGAAAAAGATATCTCATTTTGTCTATGTGAAGGACCGGTAGAGTAGTTAGGATCTTGTGACCCCTCGTTATCTTTAAAAGTTTAGTGTTCTACATAAATTTGGTTGATCGAATGCAGGATGGTTCCCGTATATGAATATTTTAAGCAAGACCACCATGATAACCGGAGTGGAGATTCAACACCCACGTACATTTCTTTTTGACCAATCTTCCATTGTGGGGTAAATTTTCAACTCTTGTAGCTTGAATACTTTTATATGGTTGATTTTGCTTTCATATATGTTTAGGAATCCTAGATTAAATGAAGAAAGGCATTCTTTGGCATACTTAAACCCAGAAAAATTATTTTTCTTTATACAAAACCCTTGACCCATTTTGAGCCGAGTCACATCATTTATTTTGTTTTGGGGTCCTCCTCTTCTTTGAATAAACACTTAGGAGATCCACAAAATTGGAGTTAAGTGTCCTCGGGTGTCGGGAAAGTTGCCTAGCTCACTCTCGGTGATGGTTGGACTTATGATGGGGATTGAGGAGTTTTTGGTGATCATTAGACTCAAAATTGGGAGAAAGTTGAAATCCAGTCAGACAACCCCGTAACCGGTTGCCCTCACATTCGGAACCGGTTGCGAATTCTAGCCTTCAAACTGTAATCCCCTACTCAGAAACCGGTTACCATTCCAGCAGACCCCGAAACTGGTTACCATTCCAGCAGACCCCGAAACTGGTTACCATTCCAGCAGACCCCGAAACTGGTTACCATTTTAGAAGACCCCAAAACTGGTTACGCGCAACACCGTAACCGTTTGTGACAAAAAAATTCAAAAAAAAACAAAAAATGAGAAAATATAAAAGGGACAGCTCATATTTTTCCTAACCCTACTCAGAAACCGGTTTTAGCTCTCTGGTGATTCCTCTCTCGTGATCTCAGACATCTATCTCTCGTCTTTCTCACTAGCTCTCTCTTCCAGTTCCCTCTCTCCACCACTATACAGCTACCCTACCACTACCCATATCACCACACCATCATCTCCTACCTCTCGTTAAAACCATAACCGAGCTCATTCTGGTTTCTGCAAAATTCTCAAAGGCTCGGTTGATTGAGATCAATTTATTGTTACCGAATGGATATGGGAGAAGTAAATTGAAGAATTGAAGTGGTGTAACACATTTGGGTAAGTTCCTGGTTTATCTTGAATTTTGAATTAAATTGCGATTGGAGGTCTGTGTTTGCGGGAGGTATAAGACTAGGTTTCGATTAATTGTGTTGGAGGTCATTGTCTGTGGGAGGTATAAGGGTGAGCATTATCTGTGTACCTGGTTGTTGTGGATTTTTGAATTGGTTGTGGCATTGTTGAACCAAATTGAGACCAAAGCCTGCTGAAACTCAGTCATACTCGAAACCGGTTACCATTATTATCACAACCGGTTACGGTAGCTGCTGTCTAAAAATTTTTGAAGATGTTTTCTGGAAAAATGGCACAAATCAAAACTTATGTGCGCAGAAGGGAAACCCCACAACCATCATCTACTCCACGCTCAATGGGAGAACCCTCAGTACCTAGACAAGAGTTGGGAACCCTTGGACCTATGGTTGACACCACACAACCAATTGCTTCTTTGATTTTGGGTATCAAAACTTAATTGTTTTTCCCCACATTTTGAGCATAGATTCTATTGATGATTTGGAACAAAACCACATAATTAGTTTTAGAAGATTTTAGATCAATTGGCTAGAATAAATTCCCAAAGATTCACCTCAAACTTAGATTCTTTCTCTTTTCTCAACCTACTGATCTTGATCAAAATCAACCTATCAAAACTACTCCGATCAGCCTCAAATTTGGAACATAAGTTCTATGAATTATTTAGAACAACTTAGTAAAATTAAATTCATGATTACTTACTTCAAATGGATGAACTAAATTCCCGAAGTTATGCCGCGAGTTGGTTCTTCCTTATACCTCGGGTTTACTATTCATCTTCTTCCCAAATATCACCTCTGCAACCATCAAATGATCCAAACCTCTCTCGAACTTACCTTCCTCTCACATACAACTCTAACTAACTCTCACCAACTCAATTTCTTAACAAGATGTATGCTTTGGTTATAGAATTGTATTATGGTTATACAATCAATGTTCCTATTGATATGCTCCTACACGTAAATAATTGTACAGAACTCCATGACACTTAGCCATGCAATATCTTCCCTCTCGACACGTAACACACACCTAAATACAACCTTGTATCTATGCTCTACACTCATCCTACATCTCTTTACAGCACAAATCATGCAATGATCCTTCCATTTTCTTCTTACACGTAGTATACATGAATACACCTCAAACATTGATTCTCATTTTTCTTCCTAGTTTGCATTTTACACCTTCTGCTTTTGATCCTTACAGATTAATCCCCAACCTTATTAATTTTTTAAAATTTGATTTACTCTATCACTAAATACCTTATAACTTCTAAAATTGTTTATTAACTTACTAACCACATTAGATAATATTATTTATTATCTAAAACCCCAATTATTAGCTATTAATAATTCTTAATTATGATACGGGTCTTACAACCCTCCCCCTCTTAGAGAAATTTCGTCCCGAAATTTAAGACAAGCTAAATCTTCGCGACAAAATTCATACTCAAACCTCAACTCAAGACATCCTATGTCCACAGTCTACCTGCTCGACTCCTCTAGTCTACAGAACCTCAAACCTATGCTCTGATACCAAAACTGCCATGCCTCATCTCTGATAACTGTAAAGCCAGCTATCCAAAGATGACACGTGACTATAGCATCAACTAAACACAACTACTACACGACAACTGAAAAAAAACTCCACTGATCTGATTATAAATCTCAGATGATACAATAACTCTAATACGGATTCAAGTAAATAAAAACACTGGGCACTTGGATGATACAACACAACTCAACATAACTCAACAACTTCTACAACTCAACTCAATAAACTGAAAGCGGACTTAAGGTGAGAGCTAAACCATCCTCTCAAATATAACAAAAGTAAATAAAAGAATCACTGCTACAACAACACTGACACGACTGCAGCTGGACTGGACTAAACTGTAGCCTCCAACACCTAAAAGAAAGAGCACAAACATGCATCAGCGATGATGGCTGGTGAATACATATAGAAATGCATAATAAAGATAAGTAAAATATCTAATGATCACTATTTACATTACATGTGTTTTCTCAATTACAAAAACCTCTTTTTAAATAAATAATTCCCTTTTAAAATATAAAGCATTTCCTTTCCAAATTTCCCCTTTTTCCAAAAAACAATTCTTTCCTTTAAACACACACCAAAACCCCATTTCTCGTTTTGAAATTACATTTCTTAAATATCATAATAATTACCATAACTCATCTCAAAGATCTAATACGATCAACCTATCTAAACTCACATCTCATCACAGACACCTTAATAGCCAAGGATCATTAACCAGTGATCACCGTTAAGATTCAGATATGATCGCTTGTGAATATCCGAATAGTTACATTGTAATAAACTAAGAGTTGAGCATTTCCCTGCCCTAGCAGTAAGGACTATAATAGCACCCATGTGCGATATATATAATGTGCCCCGGCGTAATGCACCCCGGTGTATAAAACCGAATAGTACCCCGTATACTATGGCAAGGCTATTTAGGTACGATCCAAGACATCATTTCAATGGATAAAAACTCTTTCTTTATTCTTTTTCTCAAAACCTTTCTTCAGCTTCTTTTCCAAAATCAACTCTTCAAAATCATACATTTAAGTTATTTAATCAAAACTCGTGTTTATTTCCAAAACATCCCTTTTTAACCATTTTTCTTCTCAAAACACTTATTTCAAAGTATTCATTTTCTTCCCAAAACTTTCCTTTCAAAAAATTCTTTTGGATTTCTCAAATCATGTGATCCTTAGGATTTAACCATCTTTTCCCAAAATATTTAAATACTCATTTTTGTACTATAAAAAATAGTAGAACTCATCTAAATTATACAAGTCTATATAAATATTCACCTCATTGAAGATTCTTCCAAAATGCTCACCGGCTCCTCAAACACCTAGCCAAAGCCCCCAAAATGACTAATATCAGAATATAAACATTTTTCTATTAATAACTTACTGAAAATTTCACCAAAAATCCTCTTTTTAACTATTTTCCAAAAGTTCATAGATTTTCCGAAGCATCATATATCGATATCTAGCACTGGCCAGATATCGATATCTAGAACCTATCACACGATACCGGTTTCTAAATATTCCTCAGATATCGCAGTTCCAGATATCAGTATCTTTGTTGATCTAGATACTGATATCTGAGAGCTACTAGGATACCAGTTTCCCAGATGTCAGTTGCCCAGATACCAGTTTTATGCTGAACAGACTACGGTTTCTAGCTCTATTCCTAAGATATAGATATCTTTACTAACTCAGATATCGATATCTGAGGATTTTGACAGAATCGATTGAACCTCGACAATTTTCTGGATTTTGATATTCAAACTGATTTTCTTTGATTTTGGGTATCAAAACTTAATTGTTTTTTCTCAAATTTTGAGCATAGATTCTATTAATGGCTAGAATAAATTCCCAAAGATTTGCCCCAAATTTGGATTCTTTCTCTTTTCTCAACCTACTGATCTTGATCGAAATCAACCTATCAAAACTACTCCGATCAGCCTCAAATTTGGAACATAAGTTCTATGAACTATTTAGAACAACTTAGTGACATTAAATTCGTGATTAATTACTTCAAATGGATGAACTAAATTCCCCAAGTTATGTCGCGAGTTGGCTCTTCCTTCTACATCAGGTTTACTATTCATCTTCTTCCCGAATATCAACTCTACAACCATCAACTGATCCAAACCTCTCTCGAACTTACCTTACTCTCACATACAACTCTAACCAACTCTCACCAACTCAATTTCTTAACAAGATGTATGCTTTGGTTATAGAATTGTATTATGGTTATACAATCAATGTTCCTACTGATATGCTCCTACACGTAAACAATTGTACAGAACTCCATGACACCTAGCCATGCAACATCTTTCCTTACGACACCTAGCACACACCTAGATAAAACCTTGTATCTATGCTCTACACTCATCCTACATCTCTTGACAGCACAAATCATGCAATGATCCTTCCATTTTCTTTTTACATGTAGCATACATGGATACACCTCAGACATTGATTCTCATTTTTCTTCCTAGTTTGCATTTTACACCTTATGCTTTTGATCCTTATAGATTAACCCCCAACCTTATTAATTACTTTAAATTTGATTTACTCTGTCACTAAATACCTTATAGCTTCTAAAATTGTTTATTAACTTACTAACCATATTAGATAATATTATTAATTATCTAAGACCCCAATTATTAGCTATTAAGATTTCTTAATTATGATACGGGTCTCACAAACATAGTAGAGCATAGATAGAAAAGAATCAAGAAGACTTACAAAAAAATTAATCTAACGAAGACCTCAGGGAAATTTCAAAAAAAAAGAAGGAAATGTTAGGGTTTGTAAAGCTCTATAATGCGCAAGAAGATGAACAGAAAGAGTACAGTTGCATTTTGCAGGTCATGTTGTTTAAATATCATGGGATACACATGTGAATGATGTAATGTTTCTTCAAAAGACATGTCGATCACATTATCAATTAATGCATAATTAATGAGACACTCTAGATTTGACTATTTGACAGTATGCTAATTGGAATGACACTGTTTAAACTAATTGGTAGCTTTGTCCACTCCGGCTATGCAGTTGAAATATCCAAAGCTGGGGGCAATTATGGTAGGTATTTTTTGATTTACCCAAGTCAAAATGGTTCTGAATTCCTTGGACATAAGCATTAAGTACGACACATTATTATTCCAGTTCAGCATATAGTTGTACAAGTCAGAGCAACTTCTATGCAATTCAGGATATGGCACATCCAGTACGACATGACATCTTATCAGTGTGGTGATATGATATCCATTGTGACAAAATGGGGCAAGTTTTTTACCAACCATAGAATGACGGCTAACATATGTGCTCTATTATTCTCGCCAATCGGATAGTCTTCTAGTTTCTAAGGATATGGATAGAGTCCTAATTCTAATGGAACTAAGAGTATTTTTAATTAGATAAAGATATGATTAACATATCAGAATCCAATTAGAATTGGAATGAGGAGTCCTGATCTAACTTCAATTACTGGTGAGAAACTAGTAATTCGAAAGGACTCTAAGACTAGGATCTTCCCCTATATAAACAAGCTCTATCCCAAGAAAAGGTACACATACATACATTCAAACTATTTTGTGCAGGCATAAGATTCGAGAGCTTTGTTTTGTCCTTAGAGTTTCCATTGATTGAGTTTAACAGTGAACTAACTTAATAATTGGAGAGTCTTCCAGTTACAGTGACGGAGGGTCCTCTAACTCTTTCTTTTTTAGCATAGAGATTAGGTTTCAATTGATCAAAGTTAGACAAAGTTCGATCAAGTTCTTTCATGTACATTGTCAGATAATTTACTAATTTTTACCCTGCACAACACATATACAGGGATGGCCCAAGGGTGAGCCCAACAATTCCTTGGGCAACACCTTGGGGCTAGGGCAACCAAAACAATTTTACTGAGCCACAAAAAAAATTAGAGCCCAACTCAATTTTTGAGCTACATAGCCTTATGTTTGTTTTTATAGCCCAACACCTTGATTTAATTTGTTATTTGTTTTAATTTATATCGTATGCTTTTTAATGACTTAGTATTAAGGAAAACAAATTTTGACACTGGGCTCGGGCAACCAAAATTCCAGGGTCGGCACTGCACATATATCTATATAATAAAATAGAATATAATCTTAAATATCCTAAAAATATACTATTTCTTTCAATCTAAATCCTCTATTTTATTAGATCCAATAGTCTAAAAATATCTCTCTCATAAACTAATTTTTCATTAATATTTCTGTAAATATTTTGCATTTTTATGAGCAAACCTACAACTCTTTCTAATTATATCTTACACACTTCCTAATTATATTTTATTCCTTATTTTCTAACATAATTATATTTTGCATCCCTCATTAATTATATTTTACTATCATTCTTATTTATACTTAATTGTATTTTATCTCATAATGTAATTATATTTTACTTCTCTCCTTAATTATATTTTATCTCATAACCTAATATTTTATTTAATCCTTAATTATATTTTATCTCTATAAAATATTTGTTTTATTTCTCTAAGTATTTATTTTATCTCATTTGATGTATTACTTTCATATTGTCTATTACTTTTATTATTTTAGTAAGTGTACGAACATAATTTTTTCCCAATCCTACATTTATTTTATCTATTTTTCGATCATACCTTTATTTTATCTCATTTTATTTATTACTTTTTGAAGTGGGGGTTTGCCTTCCTTGGTTGAGAACTTGATCGCCGATGGATGAATTCCAAACCTAGCTGCACAGAGAGAAAACGTTAGGCTATTGACAATACCACCGGTGGACCCTCCGATGCTAAAATCAGGTGGTGATTCTAGAGAGAGAAAGTAAATGGACAGAGTTTCAGCACCAGAAGTGTGTGTGAGTGTGTGTACCTCTCTCTTGACCCATGGTTGATATATATAGTAGCATAAGTGCATAGTTGGTACGCACTTCGGCATGCATGATGTCGTGGTCGGACTATCTGGGACAGTGCACCTGTCTAAAGTGGCTAGCACGTAAGAGATAGCCTGCCGTCTAACCACCTCGGAAGGAGTGAAAGCTGACATGGTGGCTGGCATGCGCCACTCACATGAGCATGAAATCCAGGATGTTGTCCCCGAGGAGGATCTTCCTGCAATCTGGGCCACGTCTATCGGGCTGACGTGGTGCTCTTCTCGGAGCATTACCGAGGTGTCATGCCAATCGGAGATCCTGATGTGTTTGCAAGGAACTACTATCGGAGCCCTAGGATCCTGTGACCAAAGGGAGCATCGTAGAACTCAGTCTTTGGCTAGACCCCTGGACGCTCCCATATTCTAGGCTCTCCTTCCGCTGCTTGTGCTGACTTGGCACCTAATGTAAGCCTAGCGGGAGGCTTGAATTTGCTTCGGCCCTTACAATATCCCCTCAACCTTGCTTCTGCATCTACCGAAGTGGTGTTGACTCGAACTAGCCGGCGAGAATTAATGGCAATGCAGACCTCTATATGTTATGCTCTTCAATATTGTCTCAGTTCTCTACTCTGCTTTTTCTTAGCAGTCGGATTTGATCTTCATCTTAGGAAGCTAGAGAGAGGAGAGAGAGCGGTCGACGAGGGCGATACCCGCGTAGATTGATGTCGATGGTGAACTTTCCAGAATAATAGAAGTTTATTTGATTCCACGTGCTAGCTCTTGATTGGTCAGGACAACCAGAAAGGCGTCGACTCATTTCCCAAGATAGCTATAAAAAATAATAGATGGATCACCACGTGTCGACGTGTTATTGGTCAGTGTTGCAGCTGAGCTAACATTTTGCTCGCGTCAGTCTAGATCCAAATAAAGCTATCATAATATATTAAATAATGGTCTATGTGTCATCACGTGGTTGGTCAATATTGTGGCTGATTTGAATATTTATACGTGTCGACACGAATCCCAAGGAAATAAACGGTGAATACAAAATGGTGGCCATATGTCATCATGTGGTTGGTCATCACTACGGTCGACGCGACATTTGGCATGCGTCAGTAATCATTCGGCATCGCCGCCATGAATTCTGATTAAATGCTCGGCCACACAACAGCCTGGGATTGGTTGGCGCCAGGTGGCCACGTGGCCTTGTAGACATTTGAAATTTTGGGCTTCTCATCATTTCTTCTCCTCTATAAATATGCTTCATTCGGTGAGGAGGAAAGATTTCAGAATTCAGAGCTCACTCCTCGCTAGGGGTGTAAATAAAACCGAAAAACCGATGAAACCGATCGGACCGAACCGAACCAGTGATTTTTGATCGGTTTTTGATTTAGAATAATTTGATTGGTTTTATAATAAAAAAAGTTCAGAATTTGGTTTGGTGTCAATTTTTAATTTTGAAAACCAAATTAAACCGAAACCGACCGAATAAAAATAATATTAATTTTTTGTTTATTTTTACACATACTTTTTATTTGTACTCATACTTTTTCACTGACGAAATGCTCCACAAGATTTAAGTTTTTTTCTGTGTTTCCTATTAGCCGATTCAAAATTTAAGACCAACATTATGTTTTTAGTGTAACTGTAAATATAGTGGTCAAGATGTTTGTGTAATTGCCTCAATATAATTAGATTAATAAATACACATTCCATTTTGTATATAGTAAAA
>NMUG010006163.1:0-12738 GCA_002855965.1 Monotropa hypopitys | reverse complement strand
CTTAGATCTTCTTCAAGACACATGTATGCTTGGGTGTAGACCGGCCTCTTCCCCTATGGACCCAAACCTTAAGTTAACTGCAGAACTGGGAGAATTATTACCAGACCCTTCGGTGTATCAACGTCTTGTGGGTCGTCTTATCTATTTAACAAATACAAGACCGGATCTTACTTTTGCCGTCAGTGTTGTGAGCCAATTTATGCATTCACCTCGTACGTCTCATTTGGATGCTGTCTACCATATCCTTCGATACCTTAAGACTTGTACTGGTCTTGGGATTTTCTTTACAGCTGAAACACAGTCCGATCTATCATGCTTTACAGATGCGGATTATGCTGGTTCTAAGGGTGACATGCGCTCTACCTCTGGTTTTTGTACCTTCCGTGGCAGTCATCTTATATCTTGGAAGAGTAAGAAGCAAGCTGTTGTCTCACGTTCTTCTGCTGAAGCTGAATATCGTTCTATGGCTCAGGGCACATGTGAGCTGCTTTGGCTCCGATCCCTTCTAAATGAGTTGGGTTTTCCAGTAGCAGGCTCGTCTACCTTGTTTTGTGATAACAAGTCTGCTATTATGTTACCTTCTGATTCAGTCCTTCATGAAAGGACTAAACATGTGGAGGTTGATATTCATTTTATTCGGGAAAAAGTTCGAGAAAAGGGGATATGCTCATCTTAGTGAAATTTATTATTGGAGAGATAATAGTTAATATTATTAGTGCCTATGTATCCCAAGTTGGCTTAGATGATTACGTGAAAGGACAATTTTGGGATCAAACGGACGAGGTGGTGCAAGGGATACCTTTGGGAGATAAGATATTTATAGATGGCGATTTCAATAGACATGTAGACAATATTAAGCAATGATACAAAGCAGTACATGGTGGTTTTGGCTTTGGCACCCTAAATGAAGTTGGGAAGAGCATTTTGGACTTTGCATTGACTTTTGATTTTAGAGCTATGAATACTTTCTTTAAGAAGAGAGATACATCTAATTACCTTTAAGAATGAATCTAATAGAAATTAAAAAGACTATTTTCTAGTTAGAGGTGCATGCCGCTTAGTATATAAAGCCTGTAAGGTTATCTCTAAAGAACGTTTCACGTCACACATAGTCTTATAGTTCTAGATATTTGCTTGAAAGGTCAACAAGGAATGATGAAAGAGAGTAGAAATCAACGAAATAGATGGTGGAGTCTACGAGGGAAGAATTTGGAATTGTTTATGGACAAAATGTTAAAACAAGCAAGATGAGATTTGGAAGACAGTAGTGAGAAGATATGGAATGTGATGGCGGATTGTATTAGAAGAATATCACAAGAAGTCCTTGGGGGAAGTCGTACGTGAAAGGTCGTACTTCAAAAGAGAGGTGGTGGTGGATTGACGATGTCCAAGCCATAATTAAATCTAAAAAAGCGCTTTACAAAGTGGCAACATGACAAAAAATGAAGACAATTTTAAGACCTATAAACAAGTTTACAAGGATGCTAAGAAAGCCATGGGGAAACTAAGATGAGATCGCCAGAGTAATTTTATACTACACTAGATAGTAAGGATGTAGAGAAGAATATCTATAAACTTGCCAAATGAAGAGAAGCAAACAAGAAATTTATCACAAGTTAAGTGCATAAAAGACGATGATTTTAGAGTATTAGTAAAAAATGATGATATTAAGGGACATTGCAAGAATTACTTTGATAAACTAATGAATGAGAGACACGAGGGCAACTTAAGAAATAAAGACTTGAGTACTCAGTGGAAGGGGGAGACGATAATATATGTTTTATAGTCGAATACAAAAGTCAGAAAGGGAAAATGCATTGAGAAAGATAAAATCGGGCAAGGATTTAGGACCGAATGACTTTCCTATTGAGGTTTGGAAGAGCCTTGGGGATATTGAAGTGTTGTGGCTGACGAAGTTGTTTAACAAGATTATTCTATCCAGAAAGATGCCTAATGAGTGGAGAAGGAGCACCCCAATATCCATATATAAGAATAAAAGGGATTTATGAAGTTACAAGAATTATAGGGGTATTACATTGATGAGTCATATAATGAAGTTGTGGGAAAGAGTTATTGAGCATCACCTAAGGATGATAACAAAGGTATAAGAAAACCAGTTTGGTTTTGTGCCTAAAAGATTAACAATAGAAATAATATACTTGTTAAGAAGACTAGTTGAAAAGTAACCAAACCAAACCAAACTAAACTGAGCCTTGAGTCCCAATCAAATATGGTCGGCTACATGAATCATTTTTTAATGTGCTCCGTCGAGTGCATCGTGTTTCGTTATACCTAATAAACCTAAATCCTTACGAACTATCGCTTCTAAAGTCAATTTAGGTCTAGCCGTTCCCTTAGTGCTACCATCTATCATAACTCTATCACTCCTCCTAACTACTGCGTCAATGGGTCTACGATATACATGTCCAAACCACCTTAATTTATTTTATCTTATCTTAGTTTCCAGCAGCGCTACCGCTATCATATCGCGAAGGTTTTTGTTTCTAATTCTATCTCGCAATGTTTTACTACACATCCATCTCAACATTCTCATTTCAGCGACACTTATCTTACTCACATGTTGTTTCTTAGTTGCCCAACACTTGTATCATATAATATGGCTGATCTCATGGCCGTAATGTAGAACTTCCCCTTCAACTTTGCAGGTATCCTACGACCATATAATACTCTCGAAACACTCCTCAACTTGATCCATTCAACTTGAATTCTATGCGTAACATCTTCCACAATCTCTCCATCCTTACTAACAATTGAGTCAAGATACTTAAAACGTTTACTTCTTGGTAATTCTTGATTTTGGAGGGCCATTATGTCACGCCCCAAATTTTGAAATCAATTTTTTCCTGAAATAATAACGAAACAATAAATGTGGATAAACTACTTGCCATCCAGATACATATCAGTTGAGATAACCATTACATAACAACTAGATACAAGAGGGGGAGAAACAAGACGTACAGAGATAAAAGAAGTGCGGAAGTAAACTAAATACAATGGCTACTACAACTGAAATAACAGTACCAGAAAGCGAAACACAAGGGAGGCAAGAGCAACAAGCTCCCAAGAGAAAATCTGGCAGCCGACCTGAAACTCCAATCCAAAAGCCTCATATTCCTGCAACACTGGGGAAAAGGGAAGAGGGTTTGAGCTAACCACACGCTCAGCAGGAAAACTTCTAACTACTAACAAGCATGTACATAGCGAGTGTGCGCCCAAGTGCAAGAAAAGATCCAAAGTGAAAATGAGTACAAGCAAGACCTCAAGGTAAGACAAGCTCAAGTGCAAAACTGAAAGCAACGATAAGCTCAAGTACTCCAAGACACACGACTGCGGGAAGAAAGTCTCCAAGACATACTCCAAAAAGGGACTACAATTCCAACATCATTTGGCCTTCAACACAAGGCTAGAATAATTAATCCAAGGACTTGCTAAAGGAACCCAAATAATACACCAAAACCAAAGGGCTCACTAAGGGAATCCAAGCACTGCACCAAAATCAAGACATCAATCATTGTTAGAGATTCGGTTCACATGTATTTTGAGATGTATTGGAGCAATTGGGGTAAGAGTTTTAATTCTTTCAACCTTGACGAAACAAGGGAGTCAATGGATCAAATTTATCTTCGTTTTTACTTTCATTATTATCAATAACCGTGCTCTAATAGATTTAGGCTAGAACTGCTGTAAAGCCAGCCAACTATACCATCAGAGTTGCCCGACTCATCGGGAGGGCTCCAGTCGACCCCCATTGCGCAATGTTGTGGATGGAGACCATCCAGGGAACGAAATTCCCGTATATATCGAAAATATATCTTCAACCCAAACCTTTAGATCGACATGTTAATATAATTTTCACTTTCTTTAATGATAGATTCCAAATTGAATGAGAATAACCCTTGTTGGGTACATTCTCCATATTTGACATCCATTGGGTATATTGAATCACTTAATTTCTTTTCTTCAAGTAAAAGCTCAACATCGGCAACACCTCAAGGGAGTAGATCAAACATTTCATTTTTGTTTTCAAATAAGTGATTTCATATTCAATGCTCAACCTTGACGAGATCAAGGGAGAAAGCCAACCAATTCAACACCTTCCACCTTGACGAAACAAGGGAGGTCCAAGCCAAATCTAACAAATTTAAGAATTTCCACGACCAACATGATTTTAGATGATAGGTCTCTCGACCACATCATGACACCAAGAGATTCGAAGGGACTTCAAGATCATCCCTATACCCAAAGTCAACCACAAGCACCTAGGAATGCCATATACAACCCAAATCAACCCGAGACTCAAGTTGGGAATACCATCAAGCATGAACGACTCACATACTACCGGGGGTCACCTATAACCTCAAACAACCTCAAATTAACTCACCATTACCGAGAATCAAGCCTACAACCCACTTGGGCACTTTGTCAAACACGTGGTGACCATTGAATTCCAAGGCCACCCCAAAACACCTTGAGTCCTCAAAATCCCTACAACCTCAATAACAATCTCCCAACTCATTCAAGCATTTAATCAAGCACATGGCCTTCATAAATTTGAAGGCCAAGTAGTAGCACCTCCTAAGCCCCACACAAACCCAAGACTAGGGTTCTTACACCACCAAAATCACTCATACGCAACCCTAAGCCAACAAGTTCTAAGAGGGTTTAGAAAAGAAGAATAAGAGGGAAAACACACTCACACACATACGTACTTGATGGGAGAGAGAGATTTACCCACCGGAAGATTGGAACACGAAATCCCTAGATGAGGGATTCTTCACAAGCCCACGAACCGAGTACGTCAATGGATAGAGCTTGACGAGCTCTACGATGTTAGTGCTTGAGATTTTGCGAAAATTCCAATCGATTGGCAAGAAATTTAGAGAGAAGGGAGAGAGAAATATGGAGATACAAGAGTGAGGCAGAAGAGAGAATATTCTGGGTAAAAATGAGGGTTTCCATCATAGAAGTGTATTTATATCGCGGCCAGAAGACCAAAAGGTCCATCATTAAAATTCCCCGAATGCCAAAATTTAACCCTTGTACTACCGATAGTACATGGCTGTACTACCGGTAGTACAAGCCTCTGGACTTCTGCATAAAAGCCAGACCTCCAGCGACCCCCAACTCCCACACCAACTCCTTCACCAACTCCCGGTATTGCGCTTTCTCCTCTCCAATTCCCTCACCAACTCCCTTACCAACTCCCGGTAGTCCAGCTCTCTGGACCTCTCCTCTCCTCTTCTCCTTCTCCTATTCCCGCAACAACTCTCCTCCAACTCCCCCTCTATTCCCGGTAGTTGGGGAGGGAAAAGAAAGAGGGTGTGATCTTTTGGGTCTATATTCTTCGTCCGAACTCCGATTGACGCGATTGAAGTTGCGTTGGATTCATAATTGAATTCTCTACGACATTGATGAAGAATATAATCAGATTCAGAGGATATTTTGGGGTCATAATGGGCCTAGAAGGCCCTCGGCACATTGCCGGAATGACTTGTCGTTACACCAACTTCACGCTGGGGACTATAACTATCCCAAACTATTGAATTTCATCGAATGGGACCCGATATCAACCATAATAATATTTAAGAAATTATTTAAAATTCTAGATCGCTACACATTATGTCAACATTAGTATTTCGGCTATCACTAAACTTATAGACTATGTACTCTGTCTTATTCCTACTGATTCTAAAACCTTGTGACTCCAATGTTTCTCTCCAGGTTTCTAATTTGATATTAACACCTTTTGCAGTTTCATCTACTAAGACAATATCATCAGCAAACAAAATACACCATGAGACATCATCCTAAATGGGTCTAGTCAATTCGTCCATAATTAGAGCAAAAAGATAAGGGCTCAAAGCAGATCCTTGATGTAATCCTACTGTGATTGGGAATTCACTTGTTTCCCCTACAGGAGATCTAATAGTGGTGACAACACCTTCATACATATCTTTAACCACGTCAATATATCCTTTCGTTATGCCCTTTCTCTCCAAGACCCGCCATATAATGTCTCTAGGCACTTTATCATATGCGTTTTCTAAGTCTATAAAAACCATGGGAATATCCTTCTTTTTCTCTCTGTATTTTTCAACTAATCTTCCTAACAAGTATATTGTCTCCATTGTTGACCTACCCGACGTAAACCCAAATTAATAGTCTGATACTGTTGTCAGCATTCTTAGTCGATGCTCAATAATTGTTTCCCACAGTTTCAATGTATGACTCATCAATTTAATACCCTTATAGTTGTTGCAACTCTGAATATCTCCTTTATTCATATATATTGGTACTAGAGTACTCTTCATCTACTCATTAGGCATCCTTCTAGTCAGAATAATCTTGTTGAAGAGTTGTCAACTACATCACTCCTCTGTCCCCCAGGCTCTTCCATACCTCAATAGAGAAGCCGTCTGATCCTAAAGCCTTGCATAATTTCGTTCTTCTCAATGCGTTTATCACTTCATACTTTTGTACCCTGTGATAGAACATATACTCTTGGCTCTCATTCCTACTAGAAGCACCCAAATGATCTTCTCTTAGGTTTTTCTCATGCTTCTCATTCAATAATTTATCAAAATAATTCTTCCTTCTTCCCTTAATCTCCTCATCCTTCACTAGTATTCTACAGTCGTCATCTTTTATGCATTTAACTTGTGATACATCTCTTGTTTTCTTCTCTCTTCATTTTGCAAACTTATATATATCCTTTTCTCCATCCTTGTTATCTAGTCTAGCATAAAAATCCTCAAACGATCTCATCTTAGCTTTTCCAACAGCTTTCTTGGCCTCCTTGCAAGCTTGTTTATAGCTCCTCAAATTGACATCACTTCTATCTTTTTGCCACTTAAAGCATTCTTTTTTAGCTTTTACTATGGTTTGGATCACATCATTCCACCACCAAGTCTCTTTTGAGGCGAGGTCTCCCCCTTTCGACTCTCCAAGAACTTCTTGCAATATTTTTGTAATGGAGCCCGCCATTGTGTTCCACATTTCCTCACCACTGCCCTCGAAATTCCAACTTCCTTAATTTAACATCTTATCTCTAAACAACTCCAACTTCTCCCCTCGTAGGCTCCACCATTTAGTTCGCGGGTCTATGCTCTCTTTTCTCATTCTCTATTGACCTTTCAAACAAATATTTAGGACTATAAGCCTATGTTGTGACACCAAACACTCTCCAGGTATGACATTACAATCTTTACAAACTAAATGATCTGCGCCTCTTACTAGGAAGTAGTCTATTTGGCTTCTATTAGACATGCTCTTATAAATGATAAGATGCTCATCTCTCTTCTTAAAAAAAGTGTTCATTATTTTAAGGTCAAAGCCACTGCAAAGTCTAAAATACTCTTTCCATTTTCATTTTGGGAGCCAAAACCACCATGTACCGTTTCATACCCTTGCTTAATGTGTCTTACATGTCCATTGAAATCACCGTCTATAAATATCTTTTCTTCCAAAGGAATCTCTTGCACTATCTCATCCATTTGATCTCAGAATTGTCCTTTTGCATGATCATCCAAACCGACTTGGGGTGCGTAGTCACTAAACATTTACAATAATCTCTCCAATCACTAATTTAACTTTCTCAAGACCGTGACAACGGAATCCTTAAGGTATTTTGCTATAACTATTCCCACTCCATTCATATGTATTTTTTCCATTGTAATAAAGTTTATACCCGGTGCTCTCAATTTCCTTAGCTTTCTCTCAAACCCACTTGGTCTCTTGTAAACAAGTGATACTAATTCTCCTTCTAATAATGCAATCAACTAACTCCATGGTTTTATTTGTCAGTGACCCTATATTCTAGCTAGCGAGCCTAAGCCTATTTTAATGTACTAAATTTTTTGCCCGCGCTCGTCCAGAAGCATGCGAGAACCCTTGCTCATTTATCGCCGCGCCCGGGTGCGGATGCGACACCTCTAACAATTTTTTCAAAACACCTCGATTCAGGTGCAACACCCCGAGGCAGGTGCAACGCCCCTTGCATTTTCTTCAAAGCACCACGAGGTTGGCAAAACGCGTCGCATAAAGGGAACACCCTAGTATTAGTCGTATTTATAAATGGATTCATATCATAGGGATCTAACTAGTTTTTTTATGTGCTGGATGTGAGCTACCTAATGCACAACTCTCGTCCTTTCTTCGGGCTTGGGACCACCTTTGTTAAAGATAAGACTCTAAGCATGACACATGCGGAGTTAAGATGAGTCAAAAGTATAGAGAGAAAAAGAAGGGTCTTCACATAATTTCATAGATTTAGAAAAAAACCTACAATAAGGTGCCTCGAGACGTTATATGGTGGATTTTGGAGGAAGGGTGTGACAAAAGGGTATATTGATGTGATGACGGACATGTATAAAGTTGTGATCACTACCATTAGATTGCCAGTAGGAGAAACATGCGAATTCCAATTACAATAGAACTGCATCAAGGATCTGCTTTGAGCCACTACCTATTTGCCTTAGTTATGGATGAATTGACTAGACAAATTCAGAATGTTGTACCATGGTCTATGATGTTTGCGGATGATATTGTCTTAGTAGATGAAACAACAAGTTGCGCTAATTCTAACCTGGAAACCTGGAAAGAAGCATTGGAGTCAAAGGGTTTTTGAATCAGTAGGAGTAAAATGGAGTACATGGATGTAAGTTTAATGACACCAGAATGCTAGTGTTGACAAAGTAACCCTCCAAAATCAATAGTTACCAAGAAGTTAGCGTTTTAAATACACGAGTTTAATTGTTAGTAAGGATGAAGAGAATGTGGAAGACGTAATACATAGAATACAAGTCAGCTGGATGAAGTGGCGATGCACTTTGAAAGTATTGTGCGACCGCAAGATACCCAAAAAATTGAAGGAAAAATTCTACCACATTGCTATAAGGCCAACCATTATGTAGCAGAGAGTGCTGAACCATTAAGAAACAACATTCAAGCAAGATGAGTGTAACCAAAATGAGAATGCTGAGATGAATGTGCGGTAAGACTCCACGAGATAGAGTTAGGAATGAAAATATTCGTGGAATGTTAGGTGTGACACTGATAGAAGACAAGATGAGAGAAAATAGATTAAAGTGGTTTGGACATGTATTTGATTGGTCAAATGAAAGAGTGACCTCATTTCGGTAGATACTAGATCTAAGATGAGGGGAAGACCAAAACTGACCTTAAAAGCATTAGTTAGAAGGGACTTAAAGTTTTTTTCTTCATATTACAGAATACGATGCTCTTGATAGAAATCTATAGAAAAGAGGATTCACGTAGTTGACTCCAATTAATTGCGACTTAGGTTCTGCTTGGTTTGTTCTTATCATTGTCTGTGGTCCCTTTTCCTTTTGGATATGATTCCATTGATATTCACACCTTTTTACGTTTTGGTAACTATATAAATTGCAGGCGTCAAGCGTGTGGTAGATCTATGTGCAGCGCCTGGCAGTTGGAGCCAGGTAACTCTTACTCGTATTACTTGTAAAGGAACCTAACTTCTCTCTCTCTCTCTCTCTCCTCTCTCTCTCTCCTCTCTCTCTCTCTCACACACACACACCCCTCAACTAACCACCTTGAGGTCCCACTTTTGGTGGGCAAGGGCCTGCAGTGTACAGTAGCCTCAATTAATGGTCTAGTGCCTCTCTAAATGTGCAAAATGAGTCGGGTAACTGATACTGTTGAACCACTATCTGAAGTGTAGCATTGAGGGTCTGAAAAGGTTGTACATGACCAATTATTATTCTCCATTAGCCCCAGGGGAGCACTGGGGTCGGAACATCACATTGAGTTGGACAAGCACTGCTCCAAAACTCTCGTTTACACTTCTTCATGAGCACCACATCAGGCCTGTAGAATATTTACTAATGTTTCATCAACACCACCCAAAAAATTCCTATTTGCGTGGACACGCTCCAAACAAGGTGCCATGATGAGAAGCAAAAACATGTGAAGTGGTCTCTCTGTGATTTTGAGAAGAGAGAGACTCTTCTCGATTCTCATACACCCATACAAACGTTTGCTTTTGTCGTGCAGACCAGGATCCATGGGAGATGAGAAGTCTTTGATATGCTCAAGCACACGTGTCTACTTAATAACAACCTGTGTGCTTACAATGTCAGTAAACCACTTCGATTAAACTTCTCCTGCACAGTTTATTCTGCTGATATTGAAGATTAGATGAATGGATGGCAATGATTATTATGCCAACGATGTACCTTAACCACCCGCACAACAAGAAAGAAAAAGGAATAGGGAAAACTGAATCAAGAAAAATGAAAAAAAACTCATAATAATTGCTGAAGAGGACGCTATATTTACCTTGTTTCTTTTGTTTGATTTAGGTGTATGCACTGCATATATTGCAGTCTCTTATACTTCTGATCTGATATGTAGGTTTTGAGTCGCAAATTGTATCTTCCGGTAAAGCTGTCACCTGATTCAAAGTGAGTCACGGTATTGTACACTTCTGTTATCATGTATTTTGCTGTACACAATCTTTAATTTCCGGTTCTGGATAATGCATAAAAGGTTGTGAAACCACAAAGCCACGTACAACCCGTGAAGTTTAGATGCCTCATCTACCTGGTCACGTATCATTCACCACTACAGAAGGGGATGTTCAATAGACACAAATATGTTAAGTCACTGATTTCAGCTAAGTTTGAGACGATCTTGCTTTATTTGGAGATACTATTCCAAGTTTTGATGTATGGAGTAAAAATCCTTGCAGAATATATTTGGTTTGTTATTATAAATATTTGTCGATATAGAGTCTCATTAACACTTCAAATCCATGTGATGGACATCTATAATCTAGGCCCAGTGGCATGAAATTTCATGTTATTGGATTTGAGATTTTGTGTTTCATAGACATAAGACCCCATGCAGACACATCATTGAACAACATAGTTTATGACGTGTCAGGACATCTATAATTTAGGCCTAGTTCCAGGCTAGGTCTTTTTCAACCTTGCTCTTATAGAGTTCGTAGATCAATTCAACTATTTACATACAACATAATTTTTGTTGGGAAAAAATCATTCTTACAATTTTGATAGTCAGACAGGCAGATATCTTGTCTTCCATAGGTGTTAAAAATTCATTTCAGAGTACACTTTGGGTGTATCCATTATGTATACAAACACATGGATACTTGAAAGCCCGACTCTATGGAAGTTGTGGACTGGGAATTGGATAATTTTCAATCAGAGCATGCTATATTCTAGATAATAAGTGCTTTCCTGTTTAATTTAATGCAGGGACATCGATCTTCCATTTATTGTTGCTATTGATTTGCAGCCGATGGCTCCAATTGAAGGTGTAATTCAAGTGCAGGGTGATATTACAAATGCTCGAACAGCTGAAGTGGTGCATACATCTTTTTCATAGATTTCATTGTTACTTTATGTTGGATTTACAATCTGAACTCTGAATATAAATTAATGTTGCCAGAGGCGAAAGCGCAATACGAGGCGGTTGACCTCTTATGTGGCGAGGCGTAAGCCTCAAGGTGAAAGCCTTTTGAGTTTTTATTTATAGTATTTATAATAAATACAATTGATTAAAATTACCACAACAAATACTAAAAATGAGGAAGAAATAAATAAAATTCCCCCAAAAGCATGTCAGGCATAGAAACATAGTGCAATGCCATCCTCAAAAAAAAAAAAAAAACTGCAACAAAGTTCGATAACCTAAACTCAAAAAGTAACTTTCAAAATAATAAATAAAAACAGAGGTTATGTAAGAGCAAGATGATAGAAACAAAGGTAACATGAATATTACTGAAGATGACAGAATACTGATCAACAACAGACCAACTAACAAAGAGAGAGCGAGAGAGATACCTGAGTTTTGAAGGTGCTCAAAACCCTAGATGGATGAAGACGAAGATGATAGAAGCAGAAACAGACCTAGAGCCTCCCTTGTCGATAGAAACATGACCTTCGTGTAAGTCGTATTTTTGGGGGCAAGTTTCCATCTTTTGCATGACTCTCCAGTGCCCAATGCAAAATAATGACTTTTCCCTTACCTCATGAGAGGCATTCTCCTTTAGGGTTTATGCGCATAAGGCGATTGAGGTGTTCACCTCGAAGAGCCTCAGACGAAAAGACGTTTTCCCAGTGTTCTAAAAAGCGCTAGGCGGGCGGTCGATGGGGGCCTAGCGCCTAGGGGCGTAGACGGGGCCTAGATGTTTATTTATTTATTATTGTTTATTTATATACATGAAATATATAATATTCTTTCTTATTATCGTCCAAAGCATTAGAGGTGTCAAACGTGCCGGCCCAGCCCAGCCCATTTAATTCCGTGCCTAACGTGCCTCGTGCCGTGCCGTGCTGTGCCCACTTATTAATCGTGTCGTGCCGTGCCGGCCCAATTAAAATTATCATAGGCCCGGCACGGCCCATTAGCCCATCTTTATTCGTGCCGTGTCGTGCCCGTGCTTGTGCCGTGCCCACTATCGTGCTGTGCCGTGCCATGCTCGTGCTCGTGCCGTGCCCGTGCCGTGCCCACTATCGTGCCATGCTCGTGTCGTGCCCACTATCGTGTTGTGCCGTGCCATGCTCGTGCTCGTGCCGTGCTCGTGCCGTGCCATGCTCGTGCCATGCTCGTGCCGTGCTCGTGCCGTGCCCGTGCCCGTGCCATATTCGTGCCTTATCGTGCCGTGCCCGTGCCCGTGCCATATTCGTGCCTTATCGTGCCGTGCCCGTGCCG
>NMUG010006162.1:0-12738 GCA_002855965.1 Monotropa hypopitys | reverse complement strand
AAAAAAACATTATATAAAATTCACCTCCAAAAATTCATCATATATTTTTTATAACATCCACCATATTGATCAACCACCAAAACCTTTCAAAATTCATTCACCAAAACCCCTTCAAAATATCAACATTTAATCACTAAAACCCTTCAAAATGTCTACATTCATAGAACTATAAAACTAACTAGGAAACATCATATGTACTGACGACTATATCTTCAAGTGTCGTATGCCGATGTTTTTTATCAAGAATTTCTACCGACATCTCCTCTTGTGATTCAGACCTTTCAATCCATTGACGGTGCACTTCAAGACGTGCCCAGCATTAATAAGTAAAAATGTGACAACTTGCAAAACCTTGCCATAGATCTCGAAATATTCCTTCAGTTTATCCTCAGTCATCTCCCACGAAATCAAACCAATAAAGAGTTTTCATTGATCTGAGTCCATCACTTTCTCTCTGTATATACAAAGAATTTGCAGAGGGGAAGGGTTTGTGGAGGCAAACAACGAATGGATGTGTGTGGAAGAGGGGATAGGTTAAGTTGGATGCAAGGGATAGGTTCAGTGGAAACCAAAAAAATAATTGATGTCATTGTTTCTTACCTATTCATGGTGCCTTTTTTTAAGGTTTTTGGTGACAGTTTTAATTCATTGTCTCCATTTACTTATATTTAATGACAAAAATATTATATTGTCGATAAATGATGTCACAATTGGTATTTTTTCTTGTAGCGTTGGGAAGATTGGTCATTCTAGAAGGAATTCATATTGTTCGTCGTCATACGTGCACTCCTGGTGATATATATTGGATCATGATTTGTAGAAAGGGGGGAGGTTACCGATTAATTCAGAGCCCACATCTCTGTAACTGCATCCTTACACTGTGTATAATTGTGGACCTTGTTTCCTTCGGATCATGTGTATTTATGTACAGAGAGATTGATGAAATAACTATTACTCTTTAGAGTTACGTAGAGATTTTGTCCCATGAGACATGACGAGCTTATCCCATAGAAAGAGCTATTGTAGATAATATAAATGTGCATGAATTTATTATACAAATTAGCGTTGTTCATGTCATTACTCTCCCAAAATGTTTCAGTCATAATCAAAATATTTTAGTCATATCATATTTCTAAATGCACAGTCACATAATTGTCTACGTTATCAAAACGGTAACACAATCAGTCGCAAGACCCTCCCCACCCCAAAACAGTTTAAAAATAAAAAATAGTTCTCAAACCAAAAAAACAGTAAAACAATTTTAAAAACAGTTTTTTAGTTTTTTTATAAAAAAAACTATTTTATTCTATTTTTTCTTTAACTACATAAATGTTTGATTTTTGTAATTGAATTTATATGAGTAAAAAAATTGAATTGTTTTACTCAATTTTAAAGTTATTTTGTTTTTTTTCAAAAAAATTTATACCGAAAAAACAAATCGAGTGTCGTCACTCATCATGAATGCCGAATGCATTCCAAAGTGCAGAATACACTACTAATACTTGTACTTTCATAGTACACTTATGTGCGCTTTCTATTCTACCGTTACTAATCATTAGTGTCGAATGCACTACTAACGCCTGAAGTTTTATCTTACTCTTAGGTATTGTGTTGCACTTGTCATCGGTACGGGCTATCACTAGTCTATTATACAAAACACCTTGGTGTGGGTCCCACATTTTCACACATTTTTCTACATATTTTCATAAATATTTTCATACACATTTTACACTATTGGATTGGTTTAAAGGAATGGAGGTCTGTGATCAAATTGCACATGGATTGCCACTCATATTTTTGAGTTATTTTAGCCATTTAATTTTTAAAAAAATAATTAAATAGTTGTGTGTTAATTTTAATAAATAAATTTAAATTTAGTGTTAATTTTATTTGTTCAATTGCATGTTCATTTTATTTTAAAAAATTATTTAATGTTTTGTTTACTAAAAAATTATATACTTCATTTTTTTGGTAATTGTAGGTACTTTCAAAGTGCCGAAGACACGAATCAGTGCCGAAGGCAATACTAACATCCAAAGTTTCATAGTACCCTTAGATATTGTATTGCGTTTTCTATTCTGTTGCATCGTGTCATTGACACGGACTATATCAAAAACACATATTAAATGTCGTCATTAATCACGAGTGTCGAATGTACGAATCAGTGTCGAAGGCACTACTAACACCCGAAGTTTCACTGTACTCTAAGGTATTGTATTGCACTTTCTATTCTGTCGCCTTGTGTCATCGTCACGGGCTATACTAAAAACATGGATCGAGTGTCATCATTTATCATGAGTGTCGAAGACACAAATTAATGCCGAAGACACTATTAACATTCAAAGTTTTATCATACCCTTAGGTATTGTGTTGCACTTTTTATTCTGTCACCACATATCATCAGCACATACTATCACTAGTAATTACATATAATGAAAAAATATTTCATCATACAACGACAAACTCAATGAACAAATAACAATAATGTTTGAAAATCATGGTTATTATCTTTCTTGGCAAGCAAAACTGCACTCGCAAAATTATTAGCTGTCATTAAGTTGCTAACCTGTTACGTACCTTTAACATGTTCAAGCTATAATAGCCTCTCATTATGGTGTGCTATGGTAATACTTATGAAAATCTTTGAATTTCTTTTACACATATTTGGTATTATTTTTGTATTTATTAGTTTTGACAATTATTACAGTTCAGGAGTAGTTTGGAGTCCACTCAAGATAATCACTTGTCTACTCCTTTACAATACACTTACCTACATATACATAACGTCTCTGCTATAAAAAGGATGCAGAAAGTTGGTTTGAAGTACATTCATTAAGCATAGGTGGACCACTTCAATTTTTATGTGGAAGCATTGCTAATTGGAGCTACAGTTTGGTTACCTTCACTGTCTCACATCAGACAGAAACCAAAATCATCAAATATTGTCAGCTCTATTTATGTATTTGAGTATGCCATTGTTTAAAGAATTTCCAGAATCTGCATACAAAGAGATTAGTCCCTCTAAAAATAACGTAAACGAACGAGAATATCACTGAAGGCCTGTGTTAAACACAATAGTCTTAAATCGAATTCGTCTCTTCCATCGAGTGCACAAGGGTTTGCAGACGTCTGATTCCCAGGATACAATCGGTGTTCCGTCTAGTGCAGCACTAACACCAGATCGGCTGTTGAACTATGTCAATGATCATAACTCTGTTGTATAAACTTGAATAAGAACAGAACAAAATTGATAATGATACTTGGTTCGAATGAATGAAGAAGTGTAGGGATATTGAATCGCCGTAGGAGAGTGTGGTTATTCGATACTCCAATACAGCGCCAAACATGCCATATATAGAATCGACGTAGGAGAGGGTGATGGTTTGATAGTACGACTGTATTCATGTATGCAATACATGCATACGTTATGAAGCATATCAATCGATTCGAATCACTATAGAGTGTGGTTGTTGCATTCATTCGAATCGATTCAGCTGCATACAAACCCTAGCCTCCCACACAGGTCAATTCATTTCAGCAGCATATCAATCGATTCGAATCACCGTAGGAGAATGTGGCTGCTGCATTCGTTCAAATCGATCCAGATGCTTACAAACCCTAGCCTCTCGCACAGGCTTGCTTCCTCGCGCACATTTGGGCCACGACCTCTCGCACAGCCCTCTCGCACAGTGCACGGGCAAGGTTGGGTCATGGGCTTTGCTTGTGGGATTTGTGCCCAAGGTTAATTTTAAGCCCAAATAAAATTTGTACAAAAAAATTTAACTCCAGCCACAAAGACACATTCCACTAAATCACAGGCCACGGGCCACAGACCATGGACCCGGGACGTGGGATGTGGGCGCGGACACGTGCTCGGGAGGGTGGCGGCAGCGACGCACGCATGCGTATGTGCACGTGTGGAAAAATATATGATGCACACATCAACTTACTTTCCCCTTAGACTTGGTTGTGACACTAAGTCACATACCATATTATATAAACTCATCACATATCCCACCATTCTCCAATGTGGGATTGACACTAAAGGGTATTCCCATTCATTGTCTGGCGCCCAATTTGCACGATAATATCTCATTCAATCCTTAACGGATTTTGATGATTCTTTTTGCAAAACAATCTCCTATCCATGGAGTGTCTAACCCATCCTTAATCACCTTGATTGGTGATCAGGTCAATCGTCAAAACGATCTCAGAGTCCGAAGAAATAATTTTCTTTTATAACTTTTTCCAACAATCCCCCACATGAATGATATTGACAGACTAGGTACTGAAGGAACGGAGACTCTAAGGAACGAATACTCGAGATTACTACAGAGAGAGTACATCAGATCAACCCTATATAGGATAGGTAGCATTTAGCTTCGAACCTTCCATTGTGAATGCCTATCGGGTATTACTGGCAGACTAGTGGATCGAATGCCTTGAACTGTTCCACCATTTGTATAAACCAAGACAATAGACTTCACACAAAAACTTTCCTGTCACAACATAGTTCTCAATGATGTGTTCGTTTTGGCCATGAACACGTCACCTAGTTTTGTAAGTGTTTATTCAAGGATTTTACACTTCTAATCCTAATAGAAGCGACCCCACTTTACACACACATAGGTGACTTCTATCAATGAGTATAACCATACTCCACACATGACAAAATCATTAAAAGCATTACAGCTTAACCTCAATCAATCACTGTTTGCATCATAGGAATAAGTGTGAGTTTGTAACTCAACAGTGCTTACAGCCAGAGAGTCATGACTTAGTTGTCCCTTTGAACCTAGATATTGGGATCTCCAGTAAATTAGGTGGGGTTTCTCCCATGACTTCTTTCATCTTTCTAGGCTTCAAACTCATTCCCCTCGATGCTTTATCAACTAACTCTCTTGTTAACCCTTTGGTTAGCGGATTCGCAATATTATCCTTTGACTTCACATAGTCAAGAGTGACAATACCTTGTTAGAATAGTTGTCTAATGAAATTATATCGTCTTCTAATATATCGAGACTTTCCATTATACATATTGCTCCGTGCCCTGCCAATGGCTAATTGGTTGTCACAATGTATGGTTATTGCAAACATAGGCTTCGACAATCTTGGAATATCTTCCACAAACTGGCGTATCCACTCTATTTCCTCAGTAGCTTTATCTAGAGCGATAAACTCAGATTCCATGGTAGATGTTGCAATACAAGTTTGTTTGGAAGATTTCCAAGACACAGCTACACCTCCGAGAATAAACATGTATCCACTAGTAGATTTGGAATCAGACATATCTGATATCCAATTTGCATCCGACTATCCTTATATTATAGGTGGATGTCTAGTATAGTGGATACCAAAATGTCGGGTGTATCTCAAGTAGTGTAAAATCCTATAGATAGCCTTCTAGTGTGTAGCTCCTGGATTATTCGTGTAGCGACTAAGTCTACTAACCGAGTATGTTATATTCGGTCTTGTACAAGTCATCAGATACATGAGACTCCCGATTATCCGAGAATACTCTAGTTGTGACACAGCTTCCCTAGTATATTTTGACAATCGGAGACTCAAATCCACCGGTGTCCTAACAATAGTGGTATCTGAACTGTTGAACATGTCAAGTATTTTATCCACGTAATGTGACTGGGATAACACGTGTCATGCCCCGCCCCGATACACTACTCTAATGAGACTGTAATCAAGTAGGCGTGCGTCATAATCAGCATGTTTAACTATTCTTCTAACTATTAAAGTGATTAACAAATTAAATCTTTCATTTCTAAACATGCTCAACACACAATAATTTCCATTAAAAGAAAAGGAAATATAAACATTCAACCAATTTACATTGCATCAACTAATAACTGCAGTGGAATAAACAACTGATTATTTATTTACAACATGCTTACCTAATAAAGTAAAAGCATCTACAAAAAGGTCCGACCCTAGTACAAACTAAAGTGTACTATATCCAGCCTCTGTCAAAAACTATACAAAGCTAGCACTGTGTCAACGTCCTCCAGAAAACCAGTAGTGGACAATACTATCAACTCGTCAAGCATTACCTGTGTCATCCAAATAATGACCAACACAGAAATATATGAGATACATTGCAAATTAATATCAACAGTAAATCATAGTAAATATTTCACACCACATATGCAGACAGAAACACTATGCATATGATATCTGAGAGCGATCGTAGTTGGTACTCTTGGCGCGTCTGCCCACACACATCCACATTTACCCATTAATTCACAAATATTGAATTAAATTACAATGTATTCTAACATACTCACAGTGATTAGTCTGAACTCTTATCGATTACCCCTGCTTCGTTTGGGGATCGATTCCACTTGCCTCGTCACCTGTCCAAGCTAAAATAATTAATATTTGATTTAAAACAATGCTTGAACAATAATTTTATGCAATAAAGTAATGAATTTAAATTGCATTATTCAATGTATAACATATTTTTCCTCATTTTCTGTTCATATTATAAATTATTTTAGCATTTAAACCTTAATTACAAAATTATATTAAAGTTGTCTAAAAACTGACTTAGCCCGTAACTGGTTACCCTCAGAACTCGCTACCGGTTGCGCCTCATAAACTGCAACGGTTACACTAACATTTTCCCCCAACTGGTTACACACTGATTGAAAATACTCTGTACACATTTACTGCACATAGCGCTACTGGTTGCGCATATATAGGCGTAACCGGTTACGCCTATTGCAGAACGAAAACCCAGAAATCCTAACTTTTGCTGTACATCATCGTTTTGTATCCAAAAACATAGCAGAGATTTTCAAATCCTCAAAAACAGTTCATACAACTACTATACAAGCATAATCTACCATCTACAATCAAATAATTGCTAAATATGTTTTCAATTGAACTAAAAATCCATTAGATTTACAAACCCACTTATCAAAACATACCAAAACCAAAGAAAATGTGAGATACCCTATTTATGCTAACAATTCCGGGAAGAACTCACACAACTTCAATTAAATCCAAACTAAAACAAGTTATGATGATCCTCCACTCTGATTTCTTCTCAAAAATCGAAATCCCCCCTTCAATCGCTTCCTCTCAATGTTCTCTCTCTCTCTCTCTCTCAGCAATTTTAGATGAGAATGAAATTGAAAATATTTTGTATACGTTCCCAAAACCAATTAACACGTAAGGCCAAAACTTACGGCTTAGCAAAAATACAAAATTACCCTTACTTAGCCGCACTTGCGCTCCGGTTACGCCTCAATTGGGTGCTACCGGTTACGGCCCCAACGAAAATAAAACCTGAGCCAACTTCCAGAGACTTACCATTTTAAGTCTAAAAAAAAATTTCTAACTCTTTAATACATTCTGCCTTTACTGATCAAAACAACACTTTTACAAGAAATTTCATAAACATTTTATCTTAAGAAATTTCTTTCTTTCTCTAAAACCACATTTAGCATATAAAATTATTAACAAACATTTAATTAATTTAAATGACATATTTTTCTAAGTCGGGACTTACAACTCTCCCCCACTTAAAAAATTTCGTCCTCGAAATTTAGAATACCTGAACCAAAAAGATATGGATATCGAACTTTCATGGAATCTTCTCCCTCTCAAGTAGCTCTTTCGGTCCCGTGATACTGCCAAACTACTTTAACCCACGGCATAACTTTCGTACACAACTGTTGTTCCTTTCTGTCCACAATCCGTATCGGATACTCCTTGAATGATAAGTCTTCTTTCAGTTCCATCGGTACTGATTCTAGAATAACATAGGTATCCCCAATGAATTTCCGTAACATTGAAACATGAAACACATTATGCAGACGTGACAACTCTGCTGGCAATGCTAATCTGTACGCAGTTTCTCCAACTCTATCTATAATCTCATAGGGACCAATGTAGCGCGGCGCTAATTTCCCTTTACCCCGAAATCTAATAACTCCTTTCCAAGGTGAAACCCAGATAAAAACAAAGTCACCCACTGCAAATTCTAGCAACCGTCTCTTGTTATCCGCATAACTTTTCTGTCGACTCTGCGCAACCTTCAATCTTTCCTGAATAATTCTGACACCATCAATAGTTTTCTGAACTAACTCTGGACCCATAATCTGTCTTTCACCAACCTCATCCCAACAGATAGGAGATCTACATCTCCATTCATACAGTGCTTCATAAGGAGCCATACTGATACTGCTGTAAAAACTGTTGTTATATGCAAATTCCATCAATGGTAGATATGAATCCCAACTGCCCACAAAATCAAGAACGCAGGCTCGTAACATATCTTCTAGTACCTTAATAGTCCGCTCAGACTATCCATCTGTCTATGGATGAAATGCCGTACTGAATTTCAGATTCGTACCCAAAGCATTTTGCAAACTTCCCAAAAATCTAGAAGTGAACTTCGGATCCCAGTCATTGACAATAGAAACTGGCACACCATGTAACCGTATAATCTGATCAATATAAATCCGAGCATATCTATCCACATTATATGTAGTCTTTACTGCCAAGAAATGAGATGATTTGGTCAATCGATCAACAATAACCCATATAGAATCATACCCAGATCTAGAACGTGGTAATCCCAAAACAAAATCCATTATCACATGCTCCTATTTCCATTCCAGAATCGGCAAACTCTGTAACAAACCCGCTGGTCTTTGATGTTCTGCTTTAACTCGCTGACAAGTAATACATTTGGAAACAAACTCTGCTACCTCCCTTTTCATTCCTTTCCACCAGAAATTTTCTAGAAGATTTCTATACAATTTCGTACTACCAGGATGCATTGCATAAGCAGATCCATGT
Organism: Monotropa hypopitys; assembly: GCA_002855965.1. Taxonomy (NCBI): domain Eukaryota; kingdom Viridiplantae; phylum Streptophyta; class Magnoliopsida; order Ericales; family Ericaceae; genus Monotropa; species Monotropa hypopitys. The sequence continues at coordinate 3,918 of NMUG010006162.1, read as the reverse complement.
GCCTCTTCTAATAATTCCTACTTAAAATCATCAATATCAGGAACACACAGTCTATTTCTGAACAATAGAACTCCATCGTCCCGAATATGAAAATCATCTATCTCTCCATCTTCAACACGTTGCCTCAACTTCTCAAATAGTCATCAACTAACCGCCTTTATGGATACGATCAATGTATAGAGGTCGAACACAAAATCGAGCCAATAAAATATCAGAATCTGACAATAATAGAAGAACTCCCAACTTCTGAATAGTAAAGAAATTCTCTACTCTGGCACAACATAAACAAGATAGGCTACCCATAGTTTTCCGACTCAGAGCATCGGCAACCATGTTAGCCTTCCCCGGACAATAATGAATCGAACAATCATAATCAAAAATCAACTCAACCCACCTTCTTTGCCTCAGATTCAGATCTCTCTGTGTAAACAGATACTTTAAACTTTGGTGATTTGTATATCTCTCTCAAGTCATCCCATATAAATAATGACGCCATAATTTAAGAGCAAAAACAACTGCCGCCAATTCTAAATCATGTGTTAGATAATTGAGCTCGTGTGTCTTCAACTGACTAGATGCATACGCTATCACTTTACCCCGTTGCATAAGAACAAAACCCAACCCTTGCAAAGATGCATCACTATAAACCAAAAAATCTTTTGTCCCCTCTAGAATGGATAGAATAGGTGCTGATACTAACTTTTGCATCAACAACTAAAAACTCTTCTCACATTCGTCTGACCAAATAAACTTAACTCCCTTACGAATTAGTTTAGTCATCGGCAGAGATATAGCAGAAAACCCCTGAATAAATCTGCGATAGTAACTAGCTAACCCCAGAAAACTTATGATCTCAATAACGCTAGTCGATCTATCCCAATTTAACACTGCCTCTACCTTTTTCGGATCCACACTGATACCTATTTCAGAAATGACATGCCCCAGAAACATCACTTGTCTCAGCCAGAATTCACACTTACCGAACTTTGTATATAACTGTTTATCCCTCAATGTTTGCAACACTATACGCAAATGATTCTCGTGTTCTTCAACTGACTTTGAGTAGATAAGAATATCATTGATGAATATAATCACAAAGTAATCAAGAAACGGCTGGAAAAACCGATTCACAAGATCCATAAAGACCGATGGCGCATTAGTTAACCCAAACGGTAACACCAGAAATTCATAATGCCCATAACGAGTTCTAAATGCAGTCTTTGACACATCACTGTCCCTCACTTTCACCTGATAATTTCCCGACCTCAAATCAATTTTAGAATAGATAGATGCCCCACTCAACTGATCAAACAGGTCATCGATTCTAGGAAGTGGATATTTATTATGCACTGTCACCTTGTTCAACTGTCGGTAATCGATACACATACGCATAGAACCATCTTTCTTCTTCACAAATAATACCGTCGCACCCCAAGGAGATATGCTAGGCCGTATAAACCCCTTATCAAGAAGATCTTTCAACTGAATCTTCAACTCTAACAGTTCTGCAGGAGACATACGATAAGGTGCTATCGAAATCGGATCAACCCCAGGCAATAATTCTATAGTGAACTCAACTTCTCTGTCAGGAACTACTCCCGGTAACTCATCAGGAAAAACATCCGGAAACTCTCTAACAACTGGTAAATCCTCTAACTTAACCTCTTCCTTCTTCTGGTTATTTATAACGTAAGCAAGAAAACCCTCGCACCCTTTACTCAACATCTTCCTAGCTTTATGGCAGAAATTATATTACCTGTTTGTTTCTTCCTCTCACCACAGAATATTATTTCAGAATCATCAGAAACTCTTAACACTACTTCTTTAGCAAAACAGTCTACCAGAGCGTGATAACGTGCTAAGAAGTCTATACCCAAAATTATATCGAAGTCGATCATATCAAGTGGCACCAAATCAACTTCTAATATGTGTTCCCCAAATGTTAGTTTGCACCCCGGATAAACTTTCATTACAATAATAACATATCCTATAGGTGCAGACACAGCTAATACACACTCCAAAGATTCACAAGATATCTTTAACCAAGCAGTAAATATAAGAGCAACAAAAGAATGCGTCGAACAATGGTCTATCAAAACTATTGCATCTTGATCAAAGATTCTAAGTGTACCTGTAACAACATCTGGAGACGCCTCAGCTCCCTGTCGTGTAACCGAAAACACTCTAGCTGGAGCTGTAGGAATCACTGTGCTTTTCCCATTTCCTCCAGTAACACTGGCTGAAGATGATGCTGGCATAGCCCTCGACTTCGTACACTAATTTGCCATATGCCCCTCCTCATTGCAATTATAGCATCGAAAGCTTGTCCCCTTAACCGTACAATTACTCGCTATATGCCCTACCGCACCACATTTGAAACATCGTCTCATCTCTGTAAATCCCTTGGCCTCAGTCTGACTAGACTGCTCTGAATCTGCACTGGTCTACTGCCCCTCCATCTACCACTCTTACTAGATTGAGATTACTGTGGATGTGGCGGTCTCTGTCCTACACTAAATTTCCCACTGGGCCTAGTTTCAAAATATCCCCTCTTCCTCTTTTCTCTGCTTTCTTTGTACTCTTCATAATTCTTTCTAATCTGTCAGGTCATATCAATCAAGTCTGGATAATCTCTCTCGCGAAAAGGAGTCAATCTGTTTCTGATCTCCATATTCAAACCCTCTCTGAATTTTCTACATTTCTTCTCCTTAGTATCTACCATATCCGGTGCATAACGTGATAATTCTGCAAACCATGCCTCATAATCAACCACTGACATGTTTCCCTGCTCCAATCTCATAAAAGCAGCTTCCTGGGCATACCTGTAACTCAGTGGACAATACTGATCTTCATATGCTTTGACAAATCGATCCCAAGTAATCTTCTGAACCACTGCTGGTAACACTCTCGGAATAGGTACAACCAATTGCCTCTTTGTCGTCTCCCACCAGTTCCAAGCACTTCCTTTCAGATTGAATACTGTCAGTATTACCTTCTGAACATCACTTACTTCAATGGCCTAAAGTACTCTAGTTGCCCCTTTCAGCCATTCCTCTGCAGTTGTCGGATCTGTCGTCCCCTCAAACTCATATGGATACAGATTTTTAAACCTCTCCAACATCGATGTAGCTGCCTCGACACCAGAACTCTGCTCCCGTTGCCACTGAAAATATGATGAGTGTAGCTCCCTGTCCCTAGCCATTGCTGATATCAACTTCTCCATCTCAGTACCCTCTGCTGGACGTGAAGTACCCCCAGCCTCAGTAACCCTCGGAATATTGTCTCCTGACTGATTATCCCCTTGGTTCTCCATTTCACTTCCCTACTTTTGATTAACATCACAAAGCATATAACCAACAATATGAGTTATAAAACAGTTAGAGCAATTAATATCTCAAAATCCCTAACTCGATCTATACTCCACACACTAGTCCACTACATGGTTCTTCTAACTCAACTCACGTTACAGAGACTACATAAACTCCAGCTCTAATACCAAACTGTCACGCCCCGCCCCGATACACTACTCTAATGAGGCTGTAATCAAGCAGGTGTGCGTCATAATCAACATGTTTAACTACTCTTCTAGCTATTAAAGTGATTAACAAATTAGATCTTTTATTTCTAAACATGCTCAACACACAATAATTTCCATTAAAAGAAAAGGAAATATAAACATTCAACCAATTTACATTGCATCAACTAATAACTGCAGTGGAATAAACAACTGATTATTTATTTACAACATGCTTACCTAAAAAAGTAAAAGCATCTACAAAAAGGTCTGACCCTAGTACAAACTAAAGTGTACTATATCCAGCCTCTGTAAAAAACTATACAAAATTAGCACTGTGTCAACGTCCTCCAGAAAACAGTAGTGGACAATACTATCAACTCTTCAAGTATTACCCGTGTCAT